>OZ024907.1:47832038-47872008 GCA_964017125.1 Flabesymbios commensalis | reverse complement strand
CATGATGTGGTAAATTTGAATTAGTCACCACGTAGAGGGTTAAGACAGTGATGTTTACCCTAAAAATCATTTGTAAATAATTTATTCTATTATATAATACATGTATAATATTTTTTATACACATCAAATACAATTATTATATATAAGCCTGCCATTCGTTTCGATTTTTCTGAGAGAATCCAAATATAAACCCAACACCTGGAATATGTTACGTTGCATGAAATATTACAGGAATGTAATTCGGGGAGAAGTGTACATGTATATTTTTTTGTTTAAAAAGTAATTGTCTATATTTTTTGTCTTGTTTTCCCTCTTCATTCGAACTGATATCGCACATCAAATTTATTCAGAGAAGAGAGGAGGTGTATAATTTGCAGTCAATAATTAACCGCTGTTCTAGACGGATTATCTACTGCAGAACTGATTTTATCGAATAGTCCGTTCATGTATTGTATGGTTTTGTTATCACCATGATTATGCAATCCATACGCGTGATTTGGTTCAATAAACCAATTATGCAACTATAGTGAAATCATGCAGTTTTGTATTGACGAATTTGCTTGGCATGGACTTCACATCCTTCAACAGATGGGCATATGTAGGCTATAATTTGTTAGACACGTTAGGGGCTTATAAATGTGAATCACTGCTTGTATCCGCCCCTGAACATCCCACAGCTACGCGTTCTGGCCACCATGTAATTTTAGTAATGGTAGTCAAAAAGTCTAAACTCAATCAGCAATATTTTAAAACAGTTTACCTCCATATTGTCAAATCTGAATAATTTTCACTCACTTGAAGTTGTAGATCGCGTCAGCGAGACACAACTTCAAGTGGGTGAAAATTCAGATTGAATAATTCGGTGGTTAAAGGGTTAACATTAATTTAGTAGATGGTATTTTCCAAAATTTAGTTTTTCATTCATAGGTTGAATATATTTAGGCCGTTATTAAAGATATTAAGTGTTTTACACGTTTCCACACATAAAAAAATATTACCCGAACTTATGCTATATTAAAACAAATGGTTTTATGTTTCTTAACGTGAATGTGTGAAACGACTTCGCGCGTGCACGTTTTTATCTTTGGACGACGGCATCTCATGCGGATCATTGAAATCGACGTTAGCGCTGCGATATTAGGCTATGTACAACTACAAGCAATTGTGCTTTAACAGTGTGGCAACAGCCTAAAAAATACTAAAGAGAAAATAATTTGTACCCACAGGTAGTTGTTTCGCTGCCGCGAGCCACAACTTACCTTGACGGGGTGAAAATTATGTGTGAATTAAAAGCGTGGGGAGGTTGATACAAAATGAAATGAATCGGGCTTTAGGCCACATTTGTGCACATATAGGCTAAACTGGGACAGGAGAACCTCCTGAGGATGGTGAGATGATTGAGATGACACTGTCCTGCAGACACAGGTTTCGAAATTCGAGCCTGGCGGTCTGAGGCCGAGCACGCTACCTCTCGGTCACGGAGGCTCCCCACAATACTGACTTTCACATGTGGATGGGGAAGAAACATTTTTTGTTTCTTTCAAACCGCCGAGACCGGGAACCGAACCCCGAACTCTGGCGTGAAAGGCAGTGGTGCTAACCACTAGGTGTGCGGTGATCTCGGCCTTCGACGATCTCGGCCCGGGTGATCTCGGCCCGTCCGAGGTGATCTCGCCCGGTGATCTCGGCCCGTCCGAGGTGATCCCGCCCGGTGATCTCGGCCCGTCCGAGGTGATCTCGCCCGGTGATCTCGGCCCGTGTCCTGTCCCCGATGTGGGCATGCCACAACCTCACAAGCCCCACAAGCACCGCTGCATGTGCGGCGCTCATCGCCGGAGATCTCGCCCGGTGATCTCGCCAAGCAGACACCAGCCCAATACCATGAATACGGCAACTAACACGTTAATCTTACACTGTCTGTAGGCCTACCAGACATGCATTAGTGCATCGTAGGCCTACTATTTTATATAAGACCACCAATGTGCTTCCGATTCTCGGTGACACCAGAACACAACGAACAGCAAGTAAGACTCTTAATAAGTAATGCAATAATTTATTCACAATTTGCAATGCAGGGGTGAATATAACATGATACATGAATTGACATTTTTGTCGCAAGCTAACATGACCTACTTATTTCAGAATCTACATATTATAATGCATATTATAATGCTCAATATTTCGAGTTGTTAACGCAATGTATTGTGTTAAAAACCTAAATGTCGCTTCTGGAGCTTCGGAGTGTTGATTAAAAAAACATCTGATTTGTATTCATTTTAATTATATACCAATGTTTTGCATCTAGGACTTATATGGTTAATAATTTAGGAAAAAATGATCAAAACATCGTTATATTTTAGAATTACATAGCTACATTAAAAAAATATATCTTATTGTGCTTCTTAATTAAAAGCCTTTTAATTGTTATTGCTCATTTATTTCGTTACAAATGTTGGTATATAATCTTACACTGTCTGTAGGCCTACCAGACATGCATTAGTGCATCGTAGGCCTACTATTTTATATAAGACCACCAATGTGCTTCCGATTCTCGGTGACACCAGAACACAACGAACAGCAAGTAAGACTCTTAATAAGTAATGCAATAATTTATTCACAATTTGCAATGCAGGGGTGAATATAACATGATACATGAATTGACATTTTTGTCGCAAGCTAACATGACCTACTTATTTCAGAATCTACATATTATAATGCATATTATAATGCTCAATATTTCGAGTTGTTAACGCAATGTATTGTGTTAAAAACCTAAATGTCGCTTCTGGAGC
This sequence comes from Flabesymbios commensalis, assembly GCA_964017125.1. Lineage (NCBI taxonomy): Eukaryota > Metazoa > Annelida > Polychaeta > Terebellida > Flabelligeridae > Flabesymbios > Flabesymbios commensalis. The sequence goes on along the minus strand of OZ024907.1, from coordinate 47,869,216 downwards.
TTCGGAGTGTTGATTAAAAAAACATCTGATTTGTATTCATTTTAATTATATACCAATGTTTTGCATCTAGGACTTATATGGTTAATAATTTAGGAAAAAATGATCAAAACATCGTTATATTTTAGAATTACATAGCTACATTAAAAAAATATATCTTATTGTGCTTCTTAATTAAAAGCCTTTTAATTGTTATTGCTCATTTATTTCGTTACAAATGTTGGTATGTAGCACTTTAAGGGTTATTAATTGAAAATACTGTCAACCTTTCATAATTACGATAAACAGTACATAACCGAATTATAAAAACATATCGTGTGGGGAAAAGAACGCTCCCGTCATAATTTTTGTTCGTTTAATTCACAACGCCCATATCTGGTTAGCTCACCAATTTTGTCCACATTTACTGTATTGGCCTCCCCAATATTCATATTACTGAGATCCATACCTTTAAGTTGATGTAGGATGCATCTTTAAAATTCGAGTTTGGGTGTGAAAAAAGATCGCACAATTGCCGCGGGACGTTTGTTGTGGTTTGAGAGGGCGGAGTTTCCCTGTTATGACGTAACAGACTGCACACCTTGTGATGAACAAGGGCCCTCTGATTCGACATCTGTCTTTGACTTGCACCTCCTCTCAACCAATGAAACAATAGGCTTTATAATTAGAGGGAGGGGTTTTCCAAAGTATTATCTTGCGACTCGCTGAATTATATTACGGCAGATTAATTTAATATAGTATGCATATGCATAAGTAAAAAAATAATATAAAACGAATATGGCGTGCACGATTTGATCTCAGCAATGTATATACTTCAATAAATAAACTTAAACTTAATTAAACAAAATCATATGTTTATTTAAATCGTGTTTGTAAAATCGTGTGTAATGAAGTATTATAACACGAATATGATGTTGTTTTTTATATCGTGTTATAAAATATTATAGCACGAATATGATGTGCATGATTGATCTCAGTAATTGTAGCTATTAAATAAAATTAACTTAATTCAGCAGGTTCAACCGAAAAAAATGTTATGGTTGTTTTTGAATCACGTAATAAAATAGGTGGCCAGAGGTGATGACACGGCGGTCGTTTGATGAATGCCCCTTCTTCACAACTCACATTGTGCAATGTTATGCTTGTTCATGATTATAGCATGGAGGAACATTTCAACTTGTTGTGAGGATATAACACATTTCAGAATTACAATTGTATTGCTGTTAGCGCTTTAACTATTGATCAGCGTTCTCGTTTGTATTGTATTGCAAGGTGTTATGATCGCGATAATTTTGTGAAGCACATCATGTTTCTTAACGTGTAGTACACTGTTAAATACTACATGGCGGCAAGATGATTAGAGCCCTTTCATTTAAGCTGGTTAATCCTTGAATAATTTATCGCCGTTTTATTCCTTTCCTAATTATTTTAAATAAACATAATCTTATATGAACTTGATCTCTTATCGACCATTGACGGGCAGTTACGCCATCTTCGGCGCCGCCAGTGAAATGAAAGCAGTGGCTAACACGATTTATTATACAAATCGTGTAAAAATAGTGTACAATTTCACGATCAATCGACTATACAATTTGCTTCTTTATATCATAGATAAAACAACTGTGAGATATACCTACATTTGGAGTTGTAGACTAGCCCATATAAATCAGCCGTGTCGTGATATTAAATTTTCCATTTAAATAGGCCTAATTACTTTTATAGGCCTAATAATTATAGATCTACATAGGCCTGTCTTCGATAAAATTGTACTGCCTATTATTACTGTACGGTTCACAGATATGGGGAACAGATTGGAGCAATGTCATTGAAAATGTAGGCCTACATATTTCTATTATATTATATTGATCTATGTCTAAGCATCTAAGTATTTTTTAAATAGGTCCTACATAAGCTAAAATCACCGCGGTAATAACGTCTTTAAGCGTCCGGGATAACCGGGCGAGATAACCGGGCGAGATCACCGGGCGAGATCTCCCGGCAGCCTGCCGTCAATGTGTTCGGATACAGGGGTAAGGTGGTCAGGCCAGTCGGGCGAGATCACCGGGCGAGGTCACCGGGCGAGATCACCGCACACCGGGCGAGATCACCGGGCGAGATAACCAACGGCAGTCCGAGATCACCCGGGCCGAGATCGTCGAAGGCCGAGATCACCGGTATTCTTCATTTCTACTAGTAGGCCTAATAGTGAGCAAAAAGAACAAACAAACAAAGACAAATATGTCTTTTATTGCAGTGTATCACAAAGTCCTGACCAACCCCCCCCCCCCTCCCTTGAGCTGCAGATTTTCAAAAATTTCCAAGGATTTCCGGGGGCAAGCCCCCAGAACCCCCATATTTTTCTAAATTTTACCCCTTAACCCTCCCCCCCCCTTTGACAGAAAGCTGCGCACACCCCTGATCGATACAACTTGTCTCTTTGGATAAAAAGTTTTGTTTGCCCTAAAAAGTGCAGTGGTTGGCCATTTTAAAGATCAATTAAGCTTATAGCATGTGTACTATAGGGCCTATAAACCGATAAAGTACGTATTGTGTTATACAGAGACATCTAGTGAATAGCAGTGTGTTGAGCATGTTGAATATGATATTGTGAGACGTCTAGCGTACATGGCATCAAGATATTCACGTCATGTGCGAGGACTCCTAATATTTAAGATGACGTCATTAAAAACAGGTGTTCTGGGAAGTACCCCCAATCCCACTGATTGTTCTGAGACAGAACAGAAGATTTTTGAGACATTCTGATCGTCTGGTCGTTTACCAAGACGTGGGTGATGTATGATATTATGCACAAAGCCATCATCAATTGACTTAAAGTAGGGTGGTCAACGAATTTTTTGAAGTTGTCTGATCAAGTCACAAATAAGCTCAAGACATGCGATGATGCGTCTTGCTTGACTCGACTCTCGAGCCTTGCCCTCCGAGTCCTTCACTCAGTCATTTCAGACGTTCAGTCCTTGACATTCACATAACTTCATAAGTTATAACACATTCATTCAACATTATAGTTGCAGTCAACTTCCACCAGCGTTGGGTGTTTTTCGCTGATTTCTCAGTCAATTCTAAATCAATTTCCATGAAATTTTGCAAGCACTCTTTTCAACTATTCCGGCGACTACCCTGAAAATTTCGTGAAATTTGAATAAGTATTTCAAAAGTTAGACCATTTGACATGTAGTGGAATTTCGTGATTGAAGCTGATAGCGTTCAATGGGTTTATAGAGGAGCGTCATAATTCGCAAAAACTACATGTCAAATGGTCTAACTTTTAAACTACATAATATTTTTCCTTGAAATTTTCAGGGCAGGTGCTGTAGTGTAAGACTAGAAACTAACTCTTGTCAAATTTCATGAGAATCGGATGAAAATTGCTTGAGCAATGAGCGAAAAACATGCAACGCGAAAGTGACAGATTTAAAGTGACTTTTACTATAGCCTACATTGTTACTGCCTAAATAATTGTCAGTTGATTTTTGCCATTGGCATTGAATTGATGATTGATCGAGTCACAATCACATGTTGCCATTGTTGGGTTCTGCCGCCTGCGCCACAGACTGCTCTAATTCTGAATTCAGTCCTGGAAATCCTGTTTCTTATTCCGCTATTGCTGACTTCAAAAGATTAACTTGAAGCGTGATTCAACTTCCAGTTGGATTTTTCTTTTAATTCTCCATGGTTAACGTTGATATACATGATATAGCCTAGACGCTTATAGATGAGTATTTATTCAACCAACAAACTCAACTTTAAAAGGACATATGGCAAAATTACAACGGTGAAATTCATTTCTAAACGGTAAAAAGAGAGATAATACAAGCACAATATGTCAATCACTTTTTGGAAATTTGCCGCACTCGTTTGTGAGCTCCTCACGTGTCATAGTCTTACATATCCTTTAATAACTACATATTATCCCTTTATTAAGGGATAGATATATATATATGATGTTTTTTTCATGTTTTTTTCAGGATTTATGTAAATATGTGGGACACTGCAATAAATAGGCATATTTTTCTTTGTTTTTTTGCTCACTATTACTGGTAGGAATGAAGTCATCATTGCAGTCAATTCTCAACAACTTTTCAAGAAATTTTGTCAAGACTCTTTTTCAAAAGAATCCCAACAGCCCTGAAAATTTCGTAAAATTATATAGCGTATTTCAAACGGGAGTGGCTATCCGTAGGGCAGAGTTAATATAGGCCTAATTGAAGTCAGTGGGATACCGTCATTCCGTAAACGAGGCTGTCAATAGAGTTACATTATAAAGAATCAAGTACAATTAGCCCCTGCCTATTTCAAAAGTATATGCAATATATAGTATAGTATATTGCAATATAGGTTGTCCGCAACCAAACCCTACATTTCTGGTTGTCAGCTAAATATTTTGGTTGTCCTGACAAAAAGACCCAGTTTGAAGAAATCAGTGGTGGACAATGATGTTCTGACTACCACAGACAGTGTGTGAAATCAGTTTGCACACTGACCATCTGCATGATCAATCTGAGCTTTGAATGTTCACTGCGCTGAAATTAAAAAAAATATATCATTATTAAAAAGAGTTCCGTGGGAATTTTCATTGTAAATCCCCTAGGTGTCTGGAATTAAGTCATTCTTCAGAGACGCAAAATTATGCTTTGATTATCAATTAATGTAAATAAAACATCCAAAAGGTTGATTTAATTTTAATCAAAATTATGTTTTTTTACATGTAAACATGGTAAAAAAATAATTTATTTATTAATTACCTCAAAGATACTTTTTGTACAATTTTTGTCATTTCTGCACTTTGGAAAAATGTGTTATGTGACTGATGACATGCAGATGGATCACATATGATATTTGTTTAACTGAACTAGGATCTATGTGAAATAAGCAACATTTATCATTCTGTTTCTTTTTCAGATTGCAATTCTGCGCAATAAATCCTACAACTTCAAACATAATCAGATGTTTATAGCAGAAGGAAGGCTGTATTCTCCAAAGAAAACTTGTATGAAGCACGTTTGACAGATTTTCCATATACCTAGTAATTCGTAATAAATATGGAAGACACATGTGTTGAAAACATTGATAATGGGATGAGCCGTGTGAGCTTAGCTGATGATGCTAATGAAAATAATGAAGAAATGTTGGACCCAGCTGATCTCCCAAATATACTTATTGTCACCAATGTAGCTGATGCAGTGTTTGATGAAGAAAAGGCGAGGGTAAAGCACATAATTTAGCCTCACCCTTTCTACTACTATTTATGCATCTTGTAACTACAGTATTGTTGAAAATGTTCAAGACCCCTTAAGTAAATTATTTTATTCATGCTAGAATATTTATAGCTTTATATTTGTCAGGTACAAAGATGTTAATTGATTCACAGTGAGCTTCGAATTGCTAACAAAATTCCCCATGTTGACAGTGATTCAAAATTATCTAATTTCATGCAATATTCAAGTGTAATTTATCAGAACAAAAACACTGACACTGACAGTTCTAGAGCATGGCTGATTCTTATCACTGAAATTACTTTTATAAAAACCTTATTACTTATTCAAATAATGGGACACTGTTCCATTCTTCTAATTTTAGGGAGAATTTGAAGCAGTCTTCTATATGTATCATCCAGGGGCGATTTTTCAATACTTGAAAAGTTTCAGAAGAGCACGTGTAACATTTGAATCTCCTTTGGATGCTGTACAAGCCAGAATTCAGCTCCACGAAACTGAGATCTTGGGGAAAATTGTCAAAGTTTACTTCTCTCAGGTATATATACATGTGTTTTTAAAAATTTCAAGATTTATTGAATTACATGATTACCATGATTACAGACCTATAGTTTCAAAACATCATTAAAATATGCCGATGTTGGAAATAGAGCCACAAAAATAGGTTTAAAAAAGATTTTGTTTTCTTTCATATTGCAGCCACAGGGAAGTCCCACTTCACACTCTCCACATTTGCAGCCACCTGAGCCAGACAAGCAATTCCTCATTTCCCCTCCAGCTTCGCCTCCTGTAGGCTGGGAGCCGGTGCAGGAATCCGAACCTGTCATGAATTATGATTTGCTGGCAGCGATTGCTACCCTGGCACCAGGTGAGTTAATCTTTTGGAAGGCCATTTTCTGAAATGGATAGGTAACAAAATGTAAGACGATTGCCCAGGATGGCCCCTAAAAACATGTAAAAAAATTTCCCATCTTTTTTTGCTTTGCAGCAGAGTGATCAAATGCTTGAATAATGGGCCATAACATACCCGAAACAACACCATGCATAAAGCTCACTGTCATAAAAGCATGACTGACATCTGGCACATTCTATGGACATTAATGTCTCTAAATAGGCTATGACTATGGACATTAATGTCTCTAAATAGGCTATGACCCAGCTGAACACTGATAGTATAGAATACGTGTTTAGAGGCACTTTTTTGTCGTACCATAGAAAATATATATGATACAAATTCCAACAATTAAGTAATTAAATAAACCATTCATGTAGAATACAACAAAATAATTCATTCAGCAAAATATTAATTATGTGATAATGTTGGTGCCCCTGGCACCTGTTTCGGTTATTTATCAGTCACATTCATGATTCATGATAAAAAAAAATATTAAAATATTAAATTTACTGATGCTGGGAAACATAAGGTCACATGTGACACTGGATTCTTCACAGGTTCATTCATATAACCAGATGAGGGGGGGGGGATTTGTTATATTTGTCAATTTCTGCTGTCGCAACTTGTAATATTCCATGATATTTGCTTGGTGACCTAGGAAACAGGGCTGAACAGTCATGCAAGATGCAAAAGTTTGTTTTGTTTTTGTAAACTTTTTTATTCCAGTGTGAGCTCAATCTACCCAGTCTCTCACTCACTTCTAAATAATTGTCAAATGAAAACCCTTGGCATGATTGTCAATTTGTATGTGTTAAAGTTAAGGTAGTTTACTTTATATGCTGAAAGTTCTGGGCTGCAGCAGAGACAACTTAGTCGCTAAGTCCTGAGAATATGAATGGCATAACCTAAAGGTGTAAATAGGTTATAGCTGTGATGAACATTTGTTGCTCAATACTATTTTTTGAAATGTGCATTTAATATTTTTCAGGACAAGCTCATGAATTGCACCCACAGAGTGGATGCCATCCTGGCATTGTTGTCCACATTTGTGAGGACCCAAAAGGCTATACAACTGGACAAAAAATCACACAGACACGCAGACCTGTGCAACGGTGATAGAGACATTTTTCTTTAATTTGAGGCAATGATATTTATTATGGGGAAGAAATTCGGCACTGTTAAGGCATAGTATGGAGGAGGCGATGTTATGTGTCCTATTGAATACTAGAGCCTGTGTTGGAGTTGTGGAATAAAGATGACAGCAAGTTGATCACACCGTATCTATGTCTTCGGTGTCCATTAATGACATCGGTACTCACAGGGCACACATTAAGTGATGTGCTGAGTACACCACATGACCCTCATCACTGTGTATGAAAGCTTTTTTTTAACTGGGAACATTGAAACATGTTAAATGGATGTTTGCATCACAAGGGCTTTTCATAGTTGTTTTGAATTTAGTGACATACTGTACGGAAATTTGTAATTGTTCAGTTCAATACAATGTAGGTGTGATAATTTTCACACGTTTTGCCAATTGAGTGAAGACTTAGAAAAACTAGCTAGCCCAGGCAGATTTCACATGGGTGATTTCTGAAATTTGTGGTATGAATCAGCTGATCCATTCAACTTTCCTACTATTAAATATTTTATTTACCTACTGCTAGCTTTATTCATGATTTAGTATTTATGTAGGAAATGTACTATATATGATATCTCACAAAATCATATCTCGCATTTATTTTAGCACCTCTGCTATCATTTTTCCTTTCCAAGACCCAATAAACTTACTTTAAAAATCCTGTTATTAAATATTTGTGAAAGAAAAAAATTAGAGATTGGTCTGGTTTTACCGGTGCTGAGATTATGGCACTTATTTTATTATCTGACAACTTTCTGCAGATGTCCATATATTTTCTCAAACTGATGTTTTCAATATAAAAATATATTCAAACTGATAAATAGACATTGTGTATTTAGTAAGACAAACAGTTTTATTTCAAAGAGTTTGTATTGTGCTGTTTTAATACATGTGATTTGAAGCTGGAAACTGCAATATAGTACTTCAAGCATAGCTCACATCAAAAATATTACTGTATGGCTAATCTAGAATCATAATTGTAGAATGAAATGTGGAACACAATTTTCTACTTTAGTTTTTTGAAAAAGTTTCTACTGCTGTAGTTGATAAGCATGATGATATCCATAATTAAATTATTATTAGCCCCTACTAGTTATATATATACATCCGGCATCATGGAATCTCATTGCTAATGTTACATTTTACACTGGTCAGCTTTTGCACTTACCGGTTGCGGTAATTGAAAAATCCCCTGCAGAAAATGACGGTCGGCGAGGATGGATTTTTCTAAAAAGTTATTATAATGGTTCAATACATATTCTAAAGTTTAGAATCATTTATAAAAATGTGGACAGTTAGTTGAACATATTTCAACAAATTACAACAGATTGATATATTTTCCAAAGACTGGGGGAGACTAAGTGATACTTTTCTATAATTTTTTGTAAGATTAAGCTTATTTAAGCCTATTTAGTGTCGTTCTATTGCCAAATTATAGATAATGCCCCAGTGATAATTTTAAGAAAAATATTATACATCACTAAGATATGAATACATAATATCATGATTATGTATGTCTTACACAGGGTATAGAAATTGATAATTATTATTTGATTTAATTTATTTTTGTGATTATACTATCAATTAATATCCTACTTGTAATGCATGTTATGTGAGAGACATCTACATGAACAACTGTTGTTAGCAACTATATCGTATGTAATTTTAATTAGGTAGGTATGAATTTGCGGATCAGTTTTTATCTCAAAGATTATTATCTGATTTTTCTGATTATTTCTGACAATGTGTAATTTCTGTGATACATGTATTTAGAAAATACATTCCAACAGAGCAATCGCATTAAGTAGATTTACCAAACCATTTTTACATGACGTCAAAGCGAATCAAAACTTGCTTATTACATACTTATGGTCATGTAGTTCAAATTTTTTATGTTTAGAATCATGAGAAATAGGAGTTGTGTTATGTCGCTGAAGTTTTGCCTTAAAACTTTGCAATATTGTTATACGTATATATTACAATAACAGAACTGCTCTGTTCTGTTATACTAATAGTACAATAACCTGATAGCATGATTCATGTGTTAATTTTCTAAACTAAAATCTTTAACCACCTGGTTTAAGAACATATGGAGGGGTAGTCTGATACCTGTCAATACCGGTAGCCACATTGTTACCCCTCATTAGTCATACTCACGGCCATTCAAAATTGCATGGCACATTTTGATACTTTTGGAACCAATTGGATTTTTGGCATCAATCCACTACTATCGAGTTGTGATAAAAAAGTATTTAAAATCGTATCGCTCTCAAAGTGATAGCTTTGTATATTAATTTCAAAATGATCTTTTATTTAGTGAATAAGCATAGAATTATTAAACACTATGTACTGGTAGTCCTGATTTTGCAGACCTGTCAACCGTACCTATTTTACTTCTCATTTTGGAAGGCAGTCTCTCACCTCACATATTTGTCTACCAAGTTTTCAAAGTATTGTGAGCGCTTTTGTTTAGTGTGTACTATATTTTGAAAAAAGGCAGGATAAGACATTCTCTTTATCCGGTCTCGCAGCCTGTACATGTATGGTTGGTGTCTTAGCCGATGACTCTTTCAAATTGTACCTCAGATTATTAGACGGTCCTGTCTGTCACTTCAGGCAGCAAATTTGCTTCTTTAATCACAAGAGGATGAAAGTATCATGTCTCCAAATCTCAAAGGTTGACAGGTATGATAATATGTACTTATTTATTTAAAGACGGAAGTATTACTTGTGTCCTTTCTCAGTATTATTAGGGGGAATGTTTCTGAAAACCAGATGGGTAATCAATACATGGTATTGAGAATATTAGGGCTCTCCCCACCAGGGGTAGGCTTTTTGTTTGTACGGTTTGTCCACTGTTGCTGCACGTGACCACCACATCCATACCTTGTCACCCTGATATCTACAAAACCAGGTTACTTACTTGATACTACTAATAATTTCTGTGCTCCATCAATTTTCCAGAAAGGTCAAAACAATATTTAGGTCATGACAACCATCTTTAATCTTTTTTCTTCAAATTAGGACATTGATAACTTTAAGGCCGCTTTTCCGATATCCAAAATATTCCACTTACTGGATACTAGTATTAATTCCTAGACTGCATCAATTTTTCAACATCCGTTGTGGGGATTATGGCGGTCACCTTTAATCTTTTTTCGTCAAATTAGAACATAGTCACCCTGCCAATTTTAAAGCTGCTTATCCAATATACTCAAGTAGTAAATACTTGTTCTGTATAAACCTCTGCCTAATAATATAACTTGATATTTAAATGTATAATATTAAATTGATTATCTGCTAGCATTACAGTTATTTGAAAAGTGTGGGGGGAGCCTTCTTGAGTATCTACTACATAAACACTTATTTTTAGTTGTATAATTTATTTTATTTGTGAAACACCCAAGCTGCATTATGCTGGAGGTAATTCAATGATCAATTCTATTTTTTTTTTATGAATGACCCATGCATTTTTCACTTGTTTTGCAATATTAACCCTTGTCCTGCCGAATTGCTTCAATTGTATTTTTCGTCAATTTCCAGCTTCAAATGACGAAAAATATTACTATTTATGAAAAATAGACATGTCTAAAATTAAATTACTGGATCATCTAAGCATCTACTAAAAACTATTTTATCAAAATTAAGTGATATTTTTATTGATCTAAAACATCCTTAACCCCGTATATATCCGGGCATAGCAGGACAAGGGTTAATTTGTGCTCATGTTGTTCAGTTGAAAATCTGGTACTATATTCATTTAATGAGTAATAAATCATTCAGAACAACACACTGTTTTTGTTGTAAATATATATTGTATGTCCATAGAGATATTGCCAATAAAATATTACTTTGAAAATTCAAGGGATCGCGAAGAAAAATACCCCACATATTGTCAGTTACTCAAAACAATTGGACTGTTTTCTAAAAGATGACATGACTTCGCAACTAGAAATTTAATAATCTTCCCTTATAATTTGCTTGGCTGAACGAAGTATGCCGAGCTTTATTTTGTTTTTTACTGGCCCACCTAATCACTAAATCTAAAGCTCTCTGTTACGTTTGAACGCCATGTCTGATAATGAGAAGTGCTTAACTCGCTACACAAAGCTCCAGATGTCAAATGTGCGCTGGGCTACCAACACCTGTAGGAGCATGGTGTAGACTAGCTAAGATTTCAGCCCTGTGTCAACCACATGGATGGGGCTAGGTGTAGACCACACATGTGTCTATATAATACTTCGACTAATAAGTCTTTTAGGGCTGCAGTAGGTTAAGCTAACTTGGAATAGGCTATGGTCTATGACACAGAAATGTCAGATACAAACTGAGCTGTAGATTGTGTGAGGCCACTCAATGTGATAAGGATTACATTAATAAAGAATGTTTCCGGTTTGACGCTACACTCCCTGCAGTGCTATCTCGTCTGGCAATTCGTCCTGACAGCCTCGTTTTAATTTTACAGAACACCCAATATCTGATAGAGGGGAGGGGTGGGTGCATACAGATAGCCGTGACGTCCTCTCCTAGGCCTGGGATTGCTATATTCGTTTTCCCAGAAAAAAATCAACATGGCGGTGGCCGAGAGCGAAATGTCCTTAACTTTTTAATGCAGAAAATGAGCTGAGCATGCGATCTTGTAGCTGAAATGCTACTGATTCTAAAAAACCCTATGATAATGAAGTGAGCCCACCTCTCTTAAGCTTATCCTACCAGCTAAAATGGCCTCCTCGGGGGCCCTAGGGTTAGCACCACTGCCTTTCACGCCAGAGTTCGGGGTTCGGTTCCCGGTCTCGGCGGTTTGAAAGAAACAAAAAATGTTTCTTCCCCATCAAAATTCAACATGGCGGTGGCCGAGAGCGAAATGTCCATAACTTTTTAATGCAGAAAATGAGCTGAGCATGCGATCTTGTAGCTGAAATGCTACTGATTCTAGTGGGAATACCGGTGATCTCGGCCTTCGACGATCTCGGCCCGGGTGATCTCGGACTGCCGTTGGTTATCTCGCCCGGTGATCTCGCCCGGTGTGCGGTGATCTCGCCCGGTGACCTCGCCCGGTGATCTCGCCCGACTGGCCTGACCACCTTACCCCTGTATCCGAACACATTGACGGCAGGCTGCCGGGAGATCTCGCCCGGTGATCTCGCCCGGTTATCTCGCCCGGTTATCCCGGACGCTTAAAGACGTTATTACCGCGGTGATTTTAGCTTATGTAGGACCTATTTAAAAAATACTTAGATGCTTAGACATAGATCAATATAATATAATAGAAATATGTAGGCCTACATTTTCAATGACATTGCTCCAATCTGTTCCCCATATCTGTGAACCGTACAGTAATAATAGGCAGTACAATTTTATCGAAGACAGGCCTATGTAGATCTATAATTATTAGGCCTATAAAAGTAATTAGGCCTATTTAAATGGAAAATTTAATATCACGACACGGCTGATTTATATGGGCTAGTCTACAACTCCAAATGTAGGTATATCTCACAGTTGTTTTATCTATGATATAAAGAAGCAAATTGTATAGTCGATTGATCGTGAAATTGTACACTATTTTTACACGATTTGTATAATAAATCGTGTTAGCCACTGCTTTCATTTCACTGGCGGCGCCGAAGATGGCGTAACTGCCCGTCAATGGTCGATAAGAGATCAAGTTCATATAAGATTATGTTTATTTAAAATAATTAGGAAAGGAATAAAACGGCGATAAATTATTCAAGGATTAACCAGCTTAAATGAAAGGGCTCTAATCATCTTGCCGCCATGTAGTATTTAACAGTGTACTACACGTTAAGAAACATGATGTGCTTCACAAAATTATCGCGATCATAACACCTTGCAATACAATACAAACGAGAACGCTGATCAATAGTTAAAGCGCTAACAGCAATACAATTGTAATTCTGAAATGTGTTATATCCTCACAACAAGTTGAAATGTTCCTCCATGCTATAATCATGAACAAGCATAACATTGCACAATGTGAGTTGTGAAGAAGGGGCATTCATCAAACGACCGCCGTGTCATCACCTCTGGCCACCTATTTTATTACGTGATTCAAAAACAACCATAACATTTTTTTCGGTTGAACCTGCTGAATTAAGTTAATTTTATTTAATAGCTACAATTACTGAGATCAATCATGCACATCATATTCGTGCTATAATATTTTATAACACGATATAAAAAACAACATCATATTCGTGTTATAATACTTCATTACACACGATTTTACAAACACGATTTAAATAAACATATGATTTTGTTTAATTAAGTTTAAGTTTATTTATTGAAGTATATACATTGCTGAGATCAAATCGTGCACGCCATATTCGTTTTATATTATTTTTTTACTTATGCATATGCATACTATATTAAATTAATCTGCCGTAATATAATTCAGCGAGTCGCAAGATAATACTTTGGAAAACCCCTCCCTCTAATTATAAAGCCTATTGTTTCATTGGTTGAGAGGAGGTGCAAGTCAAAGACAGATGTCGAATCAGAGGGCCCTTGTTCATCACAAGGTGTGCAGTCTGTTACGTCATAACAGGGAAACTCCGCCCTCTCAAACCACAACAAACGTCCCGCGGCAATTGTGCGATCTTTTTTCACACCCAAACTCGAATTTTAAAGATGCATCCTACATCAACTTAAAGGTATGGATCTCAGTAATATGAATATTGGGGAGGCCAATACAGTAAATGTGGACAAAATTGGTGAGCTAACCAGATATGGGCGTTGTGAATTAAACGAACAAAAATTATGACGGGAGCGTTCTTTTCCCCACACGATATGTTTTTATAATTCGGTTATGTACTGTTTATCGTAATTATGAAAGGTTGACAGTATTTTCAATTAATAACCCTTAAAGTGCTACATACCAACATTTGTAACGAAATAAATGAGCAATAACAATTAAAAGGCTTTTAATTAAGAAGCACAATAAGATATATTTTTTTAATGTAGCTATGTAATTCTAAAATATAACGATGTTTTGATCATTTTTTCCTAAATTATTAACCATATAAGTCCTAGATGCAAAACATTGGTATATAATTAAAATGAATACAAATCAGATGTTTTTTTAATCAACACTCCGAAGCTCCAGAAGCGACATTTAGGTTTTTAACACAATACATTGCGTTAACAACTCGAAATATTGAGCATTATAATATGCATTATAATATGTAGATTCTGAAATAAGTAGGTCATGTTAGCTTGCGACAAAAATGTCAATTCATGTATCATGATGTTTTGATCATTTTTTCCTAAATTATTAACCATATAAGTCCTAGATGCAAAACATTGGTATATAATTAAAATGAATACAAATCAGATGTTTTTTTAATCAACACTCCGAAGCTCCAGAAGCGACATTTAGGTTTTTAACACAATACATTGCGTTAACAACTCGAAATATTGAGCATTATAATATGCATTATAATATGTAGATTCTGAAATAAGTAGGTCATGTTAGCTTGCGACAAAAATGTCAATTCATGTATCATGTTATATTCACCCCTGCATTGCAAATTGTGAATAAATTATTGCATTACTTATTAAGAGTCTTACTTGCTGTTCGTTGTGTTCTGGTGTCACCGAGAATCGGAAGCACATTGGTGGTCTTATATAAAATAGTAGGCCTACGATGCACTAATGCATGTCTGGTAGGCCTACAGACAGTGTAAGATTAACGTGTTAGTTGCCGTATTCATGGTATTGGGCTGGTGTCTGCTTGGCGAGATCACCGGGCGAGATCTCCGGCGATGAGCGCCGCACATGCAGCGGTGCTTGTGGGGCTTGTGAGGTTGTGGCATGCCCACATCGGGGACAGGACACGGGCCGAGATCACCGGGCGAGATCACCTCGGACGGGCCGAGATCACCGGGCGGGATCACCTCGGACGGGCCGAGATCACCGGGCGAGATCACCTCGGACGGGCCGAGATCACCCGGGCCGAGATCGTCGAAGGCCGAGATCACCGCACACCGAAATGAATCCATCATCGTGGAATTAAAAGAGTTATATATGTTTTGAATGGCTCAGACTCAGACTCAGACTCTTTTATTTGTCATACACAT
This sequence comes from Flabesymbios commensalis, assembly GCA_964017125.1. Lineage (NCBI taxonomy): Eukaryota > Metazoa > Annelida > Polychaeta > Terebellida > Flabelligeridae > Flabesymbios > Flabesymbios commensalis. The sequence continues at coordinate 47,853,853 of OZ024907.1, read as the reverse complement.
ATACATGTTCAACATTTTATCTTTTTCCTAATAAGGACAGTAGTGTTTACATGTTCAATAACCATGCAATATTGTTTAAAATTAACCTACGCAATAAAATAAATTGTGTGTGTCATTGCTACCAGACTTATTGTATCGACTTTTGCACTATACTTCACCAGGCGCAAAATCATTAGCAGAATTAAAAGTAACGTATTCTGAATTTTTGTGTATAATGGAAGTTATTACACACTGATACATAGAATAATCAATGTGTTTTTTTTGTCTAAGCACATTTTTTATTATTTTTTTCTGTCTTTTCGTGCCTGTTGGTTTTAAAATATTTCAAATAAAAATGCAAAATACGTTACTAAAATATGTTAGACCTACTTAACTAACAAAATACATGTTATGATAATTTAATTATATTAAATGTCACTATATCCAGTAAATAGTTGTATTATACAAAGTGTGAGTGTTTTGTACTATTACATAATGCACTATTACCACATTTTTTAGTGAAGAGCAAAATACGTTACCAAAATACGTTACCAAAATACGTTACAAAAGGTAACGTATTTTGTGTAACGTATTCTGTATTTTTTTTGCTTTTTGCACAATTGTAAAGCTGGGTTCGGTGGCCAGGCTAATTCTTTACTTGCAGCTTGGAGACATACCTAATGATTAACTAAAGGGTCATTTGTTGTTAAGTGTGCATATCACTATATCTTCAGAGTCCATGTAACGTATTCTGTTTTCTTAAAAAATAAATAGCGCCTGCTTGTTTCTATTGATTATTGCAAAAGTAGCACTGTTAGTATATATCATAATTTGTTTATGTACTCTTACATACGTACGTTAGACTACATATTCATCACACAACAAAGAAATTTAGTTGATCTTAGAATTTTTGGCAGATAAAAACAACTGACTAATTCAAATGTAACGTATTCTGTTATTTTGTGGCGACATGAACATACATACAATTTTCGAAGGAACTATATACTACTTTTGAGAATTCTCTTTTTTAATACAATCACTACTATATGTTCGTCAAATTCAAACAATTAATCTTCCAAAAACTGCACCCACTCATGAACAGTGACCTGTCTAAGACGAAAATTTAGGCGGGCGACATGCCAAAAATGTCATTTTTATGGCATTCCAGTGGTCAAAAGCACATTTTTTCTTGTCTAGGCTATGGATAACTATACATTTTCTGAAAGGTCTATGCATAAATCAAATGATAAAACTAGTTAAACGAAAGTGGAGGTCACTACAAACGAGAACACTGCTGGGGTCACATGATTCTTGAAGTCGCGGGCTTTGCCCATATAGCCATATAGATCCAGATACGAACACTTGATATATCAGATATTTAAAAACACATAACATCTAGGTAGGCCTATGTTACATTCAATTACGTAACTGTCAATAAAATATCGTTTAGAATACCAAATAAATCCTGACAAGCTGTGCGTATATTGTTTACATTTAATATCGGATGGGCAATTATTTATGGTAGAAGCTATACTATATTGTACACAGTTTTTAGCAAAATCATGCGAAACTCTAATTTCACGTAGATCGCGATTTCTTGTTCCATAACAATGAATACTACTTTGCAATACTAAAGCTTAAAAATAAGCAGGTAACATTCCTTTTATATATTTAAAGTATAACTTGATTTTATTAATTACAAAGAAATCTTCTACTTTAAGAAAACCAATAGCTTTAAACAGTGGATCACTATGTGCAAAAAACTTGCTTCTATAATTACTCGTAAACATTATTTCTGAAGAAGCAAGATTTTATCTGACTGATATCCCCATGCTAAAATGCAGTAGTTTATGTGAGGTAAAATTAAAGTACAGAGAGACCTCGATGTTCCGTCATCATCTGTTCCTAAGAAATATGACGGAACTTCGAATATGGCAGAGTTTCGGAGCAGCTCCCCCACCCCCCCTCAAAGCTGTGTTGGAACCGAGGATATTATATATCTAATTCATACTGTAATGTTATTATATTAGCACGTGTATTGGTTGTGCGAACAAAATGAGAACATAAATATGGTACAAATATAATTGTATTATTTCAAATATATAATTGCATGATTTTATTATTTCAAATATATAATTACATGATTTTTTTCACAAATATTTGTACATTTTGACTTTATTTTCGGAAAAGTCGGTGACACATGTCTGTTTTCTAGATATGGTAGAGGTAGTGTCTAGTGCACGAAGGGTGGACCACAATTGTTCAAGGTGAGAAGGGGATAAAGACGGATGTTGTTCAATAAACCACAACATAAGTGCTCCTTCAAGCTTGCCATATTTTGCTGCTCTACCAGAGCGTTCATGAGACATCCACTTTTCTTTGCTGCGTAAAATATCACCCACTGTTGTGCGACCCACTGTCACGTCCCACTCTTTGGCAAAATGAGCGGCAATATCAGAGCACGTAGCTTTAGGATGAGCGTCTTTGTAAACACAAAAGTGCGTCGTCGTTTGCATGGATTCGAAGCCATGGTGAAACTGAATGACTACCAAAAGCCTATTGTGTCTTTTATACACTTAATCTGTTTATCACAGTAAAAGAACAAAGGAGTAAAAATTGTTTTAATTTGTTTCAATTGTTAATTTAACCGAATAATAATGTTTTCATTTGGTAGTCGAAATGACTCCAAGCAATATCACTCAACTCAGGTGTTGACAGATGGCCGTGATCAAATCTAACACATTTCACTGTGTATAGCACCGTGCATGTCCTTACTCGGGCGGGCGGCTTACTGCTCGACTTTCATGTTACCGGAGGTGCGACTATTGTCTTCCTGTTATTGTAGGGCATTGCATACTGTTCTTTTCACAATGGTAACCATTCAACGCTGTATTATAAAGCATAACCAAAACGTCAAAGGGGATGACATGTCTTAACCTTTTCATAATACCAATTCTTTTTGAAATTTTGTTACTAATACAATCAATATGATTTTTCCAATTTAATTTTTATTAATATTTAAACCAAGAAATAAAAAATTGTCAACAACAATGTTGTTGTCATCAATCTTAAATTTTGGAATTTCCACTATTTTTTGTGGTTGTCGAAATACTATACATTTAGACTTGTTCACATTTATAGACAATTTATTTAGCTTGAGCCATAATGATAGTTTTTTAAATTCACGATTTATTATAGTTTGATCATATACATCCAAATCGACAATTAATGTTGTATCATCAGCGAATAGAATAAACAATGACATACCACTACATTTCACCAAATCATTTACATATATTAGAAATAGAACTGGACCTAGCATTGATCCATATGGAACATCCGTTTTTATTTCCAACAAATTTGATTTTTTGTCTTCAAGTGAGACACATTGCTGCCTATTAGTCAAATAATTTTTAAATAATTTATTGGAAAGACCTTTGACCCCATAAAACTCCAACTTAGGTACTAAAATAGTATGGTCTATGGTGTCAAAGGCATTTGACAAATCTATAAGAATGCCCACGGGGATATGGCCATTGTCCATAGAATGAATTATCTTATCTATAAATTTTAGAGCAGCCAATTCTGTACAGTGATTTTTACGAAAGCCATATTGACTTTTATATAACAATTTATAACGATCAAAATACAGCATTAATTGGGAAAAAATCACTCTTTCAAAAATCTAAGAGACTGAAGGTAACAAAGAAATTGGTCTATAATTTGTAAAAAGTCCATCATCTCCTTTTTTATAAAAAGGTGCTAAAGCGATTTTCAAGTTATCTGGAAAAATACCGGTATTTAACATTTGATTTATTATTAGAGTTAGTGGTTTTAGAATTACTGGTATAATAGCTTTCAATACAATATTCGATATACCATCTTTTCCACTATTCATCTTTGAATTCAGTTTTGATATAATAATGTTAAAAAAGCATCAGTGAAGCTGTTAAAAGCAAAAGATACATTATTAAAAGAAAAAATTAACCTGCGAACAGAACTAAGGGAAATAAGACAATTCCTGGATGAGCAAAGCAAACAAACCTGCCAAGCTACAACCTTAAATAAAGAGAGTGTAAGTAGTGATGAGGTGGGTGTATGGGAGTATGCCCATCGAAACCGTAAAAACAAACGAACCTGTGATGTACAGTAGTAGTACTAGTAGTGATGCCAGCAGTATCAGTAGCAGCAATAGTAGCAGTAGTAGTAGTGGTAGCAACAATATCACTGATAGTAGCTCCCTTAGTAGAAGCCATAGTGGCAGCGATAGTAGCAGAAGTAGTAGACCTAAAACTAGCAGCCATCAGAAAAATGAACGTCCACAAAGAAGAAGTATGATCACCGAAAATCAACCTGACAATAGTCATGATAGTACCACCACCGCAAATAATAGGCGTGACAAATGTACAAAAAAACGCTGCGATAATAGTGATAACAAGAGAGAAACTCAGCTTCCCGACGCCACAACCATGCAAGACAGAACTATGAAAAACAAATGTGTAATAGGTGACTCTAACATGCGTGGATTAGCCACACAATTAATATCAAAACTGACAAATCCGGAGTCGGTATGTGTATACAAAACTTCGGGTATGAAAATAGCACACTTAACTACCCGACTACCAGAATATGTAAATGAGGATACAGAGGCTGTAATAATCCATCTCGGGACAAATGATATTGGTGATCAAGCGAACAAGGCGATGCAGGATATTAACGAACTTACTAAACAAATGACTGCTCTACACAATACACACTTCTATTTCTCGGAAATTCCCCCCAGAAGCCAAAATAAATATAATACCTTAATTCACCGTGTGAACAGCCACATACGAGATATATGCTCAAAATTGAAAAATGTTGACTATATGCCCACACCCGTAACAAAACAACATCTGAGCCGTGGTGGAATACACTTAAACGATAAGGGACAACAAAAACTGACTGTGGCTATGGCTGAAGTTTTCAACAACCATGCAGCAACCGGTCAGTCTTTTCATATACCAACCATCATAACAAGGACATAGCAAACGTGAACACTGAGGTTATAAATGATCAGGTCGGTGAAATACGCGTTCTGTCATGGAACATAAATGGCTTAGGTAACAAACTGGCAGATCCTGATCTTTTAGCATTTATTCGTGAATACGATATAATATTTTTAACAGAAACAATGAAAAGTAATGATTACACATTGGTATTACCCGGGTATCAGTTCCATCATGTGAGTAGAACATTTAAACATAAAAATGCTTCAAGAGCTTCTGGTGGTATTGGAATACTAGTAGCCAACAAATTTGAAAAACATACTAGAATAGACTCGACCTATGATCATCTGGTATGGTTAACTATAACTACAGAATACTATCAGAAAAACATTAAAATCAGCTGTGCCTATATACCACCAGAAAACTCTACATATGTTGGTCTAAGAAATGATTATTTTACTATGTTAGAGGAGGAAGTGGCTAGATATACAGAAAGTCACCATATAATATTATGTGGTGACTTTAATAGTAGAACTGGCCGCGCTCCAGATTACGATAATAATATCAATGTTTTAAATGAACGCTGTAAAGAGGACGGAGTCATTAACAAATATGGACGATCTCTGCTAATTTTTTGTATAAACACAGAGCTTAAAATAGCCAATGGTCGAATGTTTGATGATAAAGGTATCGGCCGCTATACATACTACTCGCCCATGGGAGCAAGTACTATTGATTATATGATACTAAGAGAAGATTATATGATCAGTAAATTTAAAGTTCTACCGAAATTAGTAGAATCGGATCATTGTCCTATAAAATTCCATATTCTCAATTTAAAATTGAAAGAGTTAAGCTCTGCAGAAATGAACATACATAAATGACTCATCACCATGTTCCGATGTTTATATATGGCAAGATGAAAAAAAGATAGAGTACCAAGCATCTCTTCGAAATGAACAGACATGTATTGCGTTTGAAGAAATGCTGTGTGCCGCAGCTGAAGGTTGTAGTAGCGATAATCTATGTGATATTTTCAATGGTATGCTAGAAAATGCATTATCCCCGTTATTTCTAAAGAAGCAGCATCAATCAAAGTGTAAGAAAAACATAAAAAATAACTTTCTTTCAAACCCTTGGTATGATAAAGAATGTAAATCTCTAAAACAAGTTTTAAATAATATTGCTAAAGATAAGAAGTTTAACACACGTCAAGGTGAATATAATATAATGTTACGCCAATATAAACAATTAATCCAGGAAAAGAAAAGACATTACCAAGAAGTCAAACTTAGTCAGCTTGAAAATATGAGAACAGAAGATCCAAATTCCTACTGGAAATTTTGGAAATCTTTAAAACCTAGAAATTCAACCAAAGGTCCTACCCTGTCACAATTTGTGAAATATTTTGAAGAACAAGTCTACCCTCCTCATGTTGACTATTTTGACTACGATCACATGAATAATATAATGAAGCTAGTTAAATCATCCCCAAATGATATTAATGAGAAGGTAGAAAATGGACAATCCGATTTGTTACAGTTCTTAAACAGCCCCATAACTATAGACGAAATTCAAAAAGCAATTTGAAAGTTAAAATGCAAAAAAGCGGCAGGCATAGATGGTATTCCTGCGGAATTTTACAAGCATGGTAGTAATGAACTCTTAACAGCAATAGTTTTACTGTTTAATACCATTATTGCCAATGGAGAATATCCATCAAGTTGGGCCACTGGCATAATTCATCCTGTTCACAAAAAAGCTGCCCATAACGTGCCCGATAACTACAGGAAAGTTACAGTAATGCCATGCATTGGGAAATTATTTGAATCTGTACTTAATAACAGACTGTCTTTTAAAAATGATATATGCTATGATAATGATCCCTTTCAAGCCGGCTTTAGAAGTAACTCCCGGACGACTGATAATATATTTTTACTATGTGCCATTATAGATAAGCAAAGGTATCTTTCAAAGCCCCTGTATACATGTTTTGTTGATTTTACAAAAGCATTTGACTATATTGACAGATCAGCACTGTACTATAAATTACTGAGCAGAGGAATAGACGGCAATTTTTTAAATGTAATAAAGAGTATGTTCTCTAAAGCTGAGTGCCGTGTAAAATGGGATTCATGCATCAGCGAGATATTAAAAAGCGAATTTGGTGTCCTGCAAGGTGGTATGCTCAGCCCCAAATTATTTACAGAATTTCTGCAGGATATATCCAAATCATTTGATCAAGGTGAGGGTATCCCCGTAGACACTTTATTAATTGTATACTTGTTATTTGCAGACGACCTTGTCCTTTTTTCAGATTCTGCAAATGGATTGCAAAAGCAATTAACTGCCCTGTATAAGTATGCTTCTCTGTGGCATATAATAGTCAGCATTCCTAAAACAAAAGTTCTCATATTTAACAAACGTCATACGTCAGAATGTGACAGCTTCTACTATGGTGATGACATAATAGAAAAAAACGAAAATATAAATACCTTGGGGTTGTATATAGCACTAAATATCCTAAGAATGTATTGGAAGAAACGTTTCTCCATCTCGCTTCCCAAGCTGGTAAAGCAGTCTTTTCTTCACACAAGCAATCTCGTCCCGTAGTCGGTAAATTGTCACCTGTTATTGCATTCAAGGTTTTTGATTGTCAAATACTGCCCATATTAGAGTATGCAAGTGATATATGGTATACCGGTGATAGTGCTAACGATTTGGAAAAAAATACATCTAAAATTTATTAAATCAACGCTGGGTGTTAGAAAGCAAACACCCACTCCTGCAATTTATGGTGACACAGGACGGTTTCCATTGATTATCAGGCAACATATTAAAGCTGTAAAATATTGGTGTAGAATTCTAGAGCTATCTCAGAACCACCCTGTCAGAAATGCCTACAATATGCTACTAGAGCTAGATGGCACTGGATTCACAAACTGGTGCTCGCGTATTCGGTCTGTCCTTGAACTAACCGGGCTAGACCAAGCTTGGGAGACGCAGCACATTGGCAATACAAATAAATTCATGCTTTCCTTTAAAGATTCAATTGTTAGAGAATATTTACACAGCGGTGGAGACAAGATATCGAGAGTTCAAGTAAGCTGCGCACATATTCATTAGTGAAAAAATCTTTGTGTGTGGAACCATACATCTTAAACATAAGGGGGAACCACCTCATAACAGCAATGGCGAGATAAAGAATGAGCTCACATGATTTAAAAATAGAGAGAGGACGATTCAATAATCCAATAACTCCAATAAACCAACGAATATGCACAAGGTGTGAATCAAACGAAATTGACGACGAAATACACCTTCTTCTCCACTGTAATGCCATGAACAATGAACGCGAAATCTTGCTTAATTCTATAGCCGGAATTATCAATATGCAAACAACAAATGATATTTTTCTACGAATTATGACATCTAGAGACATAACAGTGGTGAAGTCGCTAGCAAAATTTATCTATGGTTGTTTTAAACAAATTAAGGGTTAAAAATATTGAGTATGATAAATGTAAATTCATCTTCAAGCTGAAATATTTTGTATGTGTGTCGTGACTAGCATGATTAATTATTATCATCATGATCATGATTATGTGTCATTATTATCGTTTTAACGTTACATTTTTATGTAGAACAATCACAAGTCACCTGTCGCTATATTATCCATATTATCATGCCTTCATGATCTGACTTTGGTATTACCACATATCAGGACGGCTGTTGCTCTCGGATCTTATTATTTGGCTTTTTAGGGCCGGTTAGGGACGTTTCCGTCGCCTTTGTTATCAGACGAGGTGGGGCCTTATGGAGGATTTCAGAGTTGCTAAGTCAACTGATTTTCTCTATGAGGTCGGGGATGTTTTTCTTCGCTTGTAACTCCTAAGTATGTGGTACTAACTAGGTCGTGAGTGAAATGGTATGAACTAAACAATATAGTGAATTAAAATAAGCTGTAATGTTTTTGTGCGAGGGCCATATAGATAATAAATCACTAGTTAATTAAACAAACTTTATTTCTATTGTGTGAGTGACATGTCCTGCGTGAATGGCACGCATAATTATTATCCGTAATTTTTATTCTTATTACATCACTAAGTCTCCAACACTCGATAATATGGATGGTTCTGATGCTATACTTTGTTGGCAGTCGACGAACCACCATGTCCGACTTTTATTAGCATGTATATATGGTGTTTCGGTGGTATTACTGTTATTATGTTGTTAAATTTGCATCACTAGTCTATATCAGGGAATCGCCGAGTTCATAGCGACTGTGCTTGCATGGTCACATGGCTCGGAGCTACCTGTGTCGCAGATTGTCACATTGATTGTACTTGCATGATATGATATTTGATTTTTAAAAGTATCGTGTAATTTTTTAACATTGTCTTAATACATTCTCAAATTACTGTAGCATAATTATGCACTTGTATATATTCTAGGTTTCTACGCTTTCCAGAGCGTCTTTTTTGCTACTATATATATAATTAGCATGTCATACATAGTAGCTATTTTATTTCTGGTTTTGGTGCGGGAAACAAAATGATAGACCTTATGTTACCCTGGCAATGCCTTTCAATCTTATTTTAAGAATATACCCAGTGTTTCTTATGGCAATGCCAGTTAACATGATTTTAGTTATGTATGTCATACTATGTATATTGTCATATGATTTTAACAAATTAACAATGTTGTATATACATGTAAATATCTCTATTTCTATGACAAATAAGTCTGGATTGACTTTCTTTCTGTCAATAAAATGTCTGTGTCTGTGGTAATGTCATTTTCAGTGACCAACGTAAAATTAAATGAAGTCTCACATGGTGATGTCAAATAATCTTTATATGATTTGTCTGGAGGAGTAACTATATTTTCAGTATGTTTTGTTGCGATATTTACAAAGAAAGTGTTAAATTGATTATCAATTTCAAATCTATCAGTGAGAAGTTGAGCGTCTAGTTTAAACTTATCAGGAAATTGTTTTTTTTTTACTTTTGTTTTATTTAAGACACTATTGATATTTTGCCATGTACTTTTCATATCACTTTTAATATTACTGAAACATTTAGTATAGTAATTCTTTTTCGCATTTTTTATACTTTGTCTAAGTATTTTATTATAGTTTCTTTAGTTTGTTCTATACGTATTTATCACTGGATCTAGCGGTGATGTAGATCGAATCTGTCTATATAAGTTGTGCCGAAATTTTATTGATTTCATAATACCTTTTGTGATCCATTCTGATTTTTTATGCTTATTTTTATTATATTTCATTGTCTTTCGTGGAAAATGTTTATTCTTCACAGTTTGGATAATATTATCTAATTCGCTATAATTATCATTAGGATTAGCCAAAGGATTTAAATCTAGATTGTCTAGCAAATTAACTGATAGCAAGTCATTCTTAAATGACAATATATTTTCCTGGTTTTGTTTACATATAATAATTAACCGGGGTGGCTTCACATGGTGAGATTTCAAGTCCAAACAGGTGAAGTATGGTTGATGGTCAGAAAACTTACGAATCATTATACCAGAGGTAGTGTTTGAGGATCGCACAGATATTTTATATAGAAAATTATCAATTAGTGTGCCACGTAAATCAGAAAATCTAGTAGGAATTGTAATGAGTGGTATGAAACCTTGAGCAGATTTATATTATAATCACCGGCTATAAGAATTTCGGGTCCTAAATTTTCTAAATATTCTAAGGCACCAGTGAACTCTCGGGTAAATATATTATAATCATTCACAGTGTTTCTAGGAGGTCTGCATATATTGCCTAAAATAATGTTTTTTTTGCTAATGTACCTCCAGCTATTTTTATTAATTGACTTTCTCATATGGCACTTTTATCACCTGTTCTGGGGAATCCCCTCATTTGATTTCTCGCAATTACAAAAAATGATGCCAGCTCTCATGATATAGCTGCAGCAAATGCTTGAAGAGGTAAGTGGAACAGGCATGCTGTGGCCCCTTCGGATAATTTTTTTACACATATGCTATTTTTTTAATTTTTGTAAGAAAATGCAAAAAAATGAAAATAGACTATGTCCACTGCCCTATGAGGAAGTTCTGGAGGACATCATTGAGACCGTTTGGACAGAAAAATGTGGGAATTTCAAAGAAATGAGATAGGCCTACCTGGGGAGGCTGCACTAGTTTGCCCATGGTAAAATCTGGGTGAAGTTTTGTTTGCCTACCCTGCACCACCTCATGGGGCGCACTGAGGGTAAAAATGGAACTTTCATGGCTATAGGCCTAAGGATGAGTATCCATCAAAATATTTCTTCTTCCATGACCCCCTCGTGGAGGCCGGAGGCTATGCCCGAATTTCTGATTGTTATGTGCATATATGGTATATTTTCCACTGTTACTGAATTGCGGGGCACTCGTTGGGTGCCCTGGTGTATCTAAAAACAAAACTCTCAACAGCGGCATCATCTCGGTAGTTTCCTTCAGCTGCTTCAAAAAGTTCAAGTGTCTGAGTGATATTTTGGATTCTGTTACCTCCATAATAATTTGCCATATTAAGGTGCCATTTTTGATTGGTTTATGGTGTCATATTACTACTTCATGTTCTAATGGTTTTTTAGGCTCTTCGATATTTTTAAATGAAATTTTGCGCTATCTGCTACTAGCAAATAGTGATGGAATTAGGATGATGATCATGATAATGGCCTGAGAAATCAGCAAAAAAACATGCGAAAGCGGGTGCCAAAGCTAGAACCTCAAAAAAGCACCCTGTGCCAAGTCTGGAAACTCAAAATACAAAAAAAGAACACTGTGCCAAAGCTGGAAGCTAATAAAAAAAACGCACCCTGTCCAGCGGCACATCCCCAGTACCCCAACCCCAAGTATGGGAGTACCCCCTCCGGGATAATTTGACACTGGGGAATCCATTTGTGGCATAATTTAAACATTCAGTCACCACATTCACCTTCAAAATCAGCAGAATTACCAGAAATTATGTCAATTTACATTAAAATTTAGATAATTTATAATTTTTGTAGTAGTTCACACGGAAGTATCTTCATTTTAACTAGCTAATTTTAGAAGAGGAGATCATTTATGATGTTATTCATAAGTTAGTGACCATCATGACCTAGGCCTAAAGATCCAAGATGGCGGATTAATTCAATGTTTTAATTGATTGACCATTTGGAAACGATTGAGATATTATACATGTATCTCACATTGATTTCTATATATTTTAAGTGGGAAATATATTTTTATGACTAGGAGGGTCATCCAAGGTTGCTGCTGTTTTGGGCTGATGGAAAAAAAGCATTACCGTTAGGGGCCTATACCATTTCAAAGTATATTAAAGATGTATTAATAGACAAAATGGAAACAAACAAGCAAACAGTTATAGGGTAGATTCAGGTAGAGCGATACACTTAAGCCTTTCTCCAGCTATATGGGCAGTTTGGTAATAAAGAGCAGCAACTGCATACACTTGAAAACCTCAAGCAGCACATATCTACTGATTATATATGTATAAGTATTACAAATATGAATGTTTTTGTGTGCGCTGCAGCGACGGAAGATGGACTTATCAGTGTATCGCTCTACCTGAATAAGTTCAGGTTGAGCGATATACTTGATTCAGTTTGAGCGATACACTTATGTGTGAATCACTCTCAATGGGAAGGTGAGCTCTATAAATACCTAATAAGAACTAATTGTATTTTTAATAGATAAAAATATCAACAATGGGATGGTAATAGGCCTACATAATAAATATAACCAGCTTGAGTGAGGGGCGGGAGTGGGGTGAGGGGCGGAAATGGAGTATGGGGCCGAGTGAGGGGCGGGAGTAGGCCTAGAGTCAGGGGCGGGAGTAGAGTGAGGGTTGAGGGTAGAGTGAGGGGCCGGAGTAGAGGGGGAGGGGTGGGGTAGAATGAGAGGAGATGATAGAGTGAGAGACCAGAGTGTAGTGAGGCGCGAGGGTATAGTGAGGGGCTAGGGTAGAGTGAGGGGTGAGGGTAGAGTGCGGGGTGGGAGTAGAGGGAGGGGCCGGAGTAAAGAGAGGGTTGACGGTAAAGTTAGGGGCTGGAGTAGAGTGAGGGTTGAGGGTAGAGTGAGGGGTGGGAGTAGAGTGAGGGGTGAGGGTAGAGTGAGGTATCGGAGTAGAGTGAGGGCTGATGGTAGAGTGAGGTACCGGAGTAGAATGAGGCGTGGAGGTAGAGTGAGAGGTGATGGTAGAGTGAGGGGTGAGGGTAGAGTGAGGGGCTAGGGTAGAGTGAGGGTGAAGTGAGGGTAGAGTGAGGGGCTAGGGTAGAGTGAATGGTGATGGTAGAGTGAGGGGCTAGGGTAGAGTGAGGGGTGAGGGTAGAGTGAGAGTGGGAGTGGAGTGAGGGGCCGGGTTAGAGTGAGGAGTAAAGGCTGAATGAGGGGTGAGGGTAGAGTGAGAGGTGAGGGTAGAGTGAGGGGCTAGGGTAGAGGGTTAGGGGTGGGGTCGAATGAGAGGAGAGGATAAAGTGAGAGACCAGAGTGTAGTGAGGCGCGAGGGTACAGTGAGGGGCTAGGGTGGAGTAAGGGTAGAGTGCGGGGTGGGAGTAAAGTGAGGGGCCGGAGTAGGGTGAGGGGCCGGAGTAGAGAGAGGGGTGACGGTAAAGTTGGGGGCTGGAGTAGAGTGAGGGGTGAGGGTAAAGTGAGAGTAGAGTGAGGGACCGGAGTAGACTGAGACGTAGGGGTAGAGTGAGGGATGAGGGTAGAGTGAGGGGTGAGAGTAGAGTGAGGGGTGGGAGTAGAGTGAGGAGCAAGGGTAAACTGAGGGGCAAGAGTAGAGTGAGGGTAGCGTGAGCGGTGGGAGTAGGGTGAGGGGTAGGAGTATAGTCAGGGGTGAGGGTAGAGTGAGGGACCGAAGTAGACTGAGACGTGGGGGTAGAGTGAGGGGTGAGGGTAGAGTGAGTGGTGAGGGTAGAGTTAGGGGCTAGGGTAGAGTGAGGGGTGAGGGTAGAGTGAGGGGCTATGGTAGAGCACGGAGTTTAAGGGGTGAGGGTAGAGTCAGGGTTGGGAGTAGTGTGAGGGGCCGGAGTAGGGTGAGGGGCCGGAGTAGAAAGAGGGGTGGCGGTAAAGTGAGGGGCTGGAGTAGAGTGAGGGGTGAGGGAAGAGTGATGGGTGGGAGTACAGTGAGGAGTAAGGGTAAACTGAGGGGCCAGAGTAGAGTGAGGGGTGAGGGTAGAGTGAGGTACCGGAGTAGACTGAGGCGTGGGGGTAGAGTGAGGGGTGATGGTAGAGTGAGGGGTGAGGGTAGAGTGAGGGTAGAGTGAGAGTGAAGCGTTATAGTAAAGTGAGAGGCTGGGGGTAGAGTGAGGGACCGGAGTAGAGTGAGGAATGAGGGTAGAGTAATGGGCTAGGCTAGAGTGAGGGTGGAGTGAGGGTAGAGTGAGTGCCGGGGTAGATTGAGCCGTTATAGTAAAGTGAGAGGATGGGGTAGAGTGAGGGACCAGGGTAGAGTGAGGGATGAGGATAGATTGAGGGGCTAGGATAGAGTGAGGGTGGAGTGAGGGTAGAGTGAGTGCCGGGGTAGATTGAGGCGTTATAGTAAAGAGTGAGGGACAGGGGTAGAGTGAGGGATGAGGATAGATTGAGGGGCCGGGATAGAGTGAGGGTGGAGTGAGGGTAGAGTGAGTGCCGGGGTAGATTGAGGCGTTATAGTAAAGTGAGAGGCTGGGGTAGAGTGAGGGACCGGGGTAGAGTGAGGGATGAGGATAGATTGAGGGGCTAGGATAGAGTGAGGGTGGAGTGAGGGTAGAGTGAGCGTCGGGGTAGATTGAGGCGTTATAGTAAAGTGAGAGGCTGGGGTAGAGTGAGGGATCGGGGTAGAGTGAGGGATGAGGGTAGAGTGAGGGGCTAGGATAGAGTGAGGGTGGAGTGAGGGTAGAGTGAGCGCCGGGGTAGATTGAGTGAGGGGTGAGGGAAGAGTGATGGGTGGGAGTACAGTGAGGAGTGAGGGTAAACTGAGAGGGCCAGAGTAGACTGAGGGGTGAGGGTAGAGTGAGGTACCGGAGTAGACTGAGGCGTGGGGGTAGAGTGAGGGGTGATGGTAGAGTGAGGGGTGAGGGTAGAGTGAGGGTAGAGTGAGAGTGAAGCGTTATAGTAAAGTGAGAGGCTGGGGTAGAGTGAGGGACCGGAGTAGAGTGAGGAATGAGGGTGGAGTGAGGGTAGAGTGAGTGCCGGGGTAGATTGAGGCGTTATAGTAAAGTGAGAGGATGGGGTAGAGTGAGGGACCGGGGTAGAGTGAGGGATGAGGATAGATTGAGGGGCTAGGATGGAGTGAGGGTGGAGTGAGGGTAGAGTGAGTGCCGGGGTAGATTGAGGCGTTATAGTAAAGTGAGAGGCTGAGGTAGAGTGAGGGACCGGGGTAGAGTGAGGGATGAGGATATATTGAGGGGCTAGGATAGAGTGAGGGTGGAGTGAGGGTACAGTGAGTGCCGGGGTAGATTTAGGCGTTATAGTAAAGTGAGAGGATGGGGTAGAGTGAGGGACCGGGGTAGAGTGAGGGATGAGGATAGATTGAGGGGCTAGGATATAGTGAGGGTGGAGTGAGGGTAGAGTGAGTGCCGGGGTAGATTGAGGCGTTATAGTGAAGTGAGAGGCTGGGGTAGAGTCAGGGACAGGGGTAGAGTGAGGGATGAGGATATATTGAGGGGCTAGGATAGAGTGAGGGTGGAGTGAGGGTAGAGTGAGTGCCGGGGTAGATTGAGGCGTTATAGTAAAGTGAGAGGCTGGGGTAGAGTGAGGGACCGGGGTAGAGTGAGGGAGTAGGATAGATTGAGGGACTAGAATAGAGTGAGGGTGAAGTGAGGGTGGAGTGAGCGGCGGGGTAGATTGAGGCATTATAGTAAAGTCAGAGGCTGGGGTAGAGTGAGGGACCGGAGTAGAGTGAGGAATGAGGGTAGAGTGATGGGCTAGGCTAGAGTGAGGGTGGAGTGAGGGTAGAGTGAGTGCCGGGGTAGATTGAGCCGTTATAGTAAAGTGAGAGGATGGGGTAGAGTGAGGGACCAGGGTAGAGTGAGGGATGAGGATAGATTGAGGGGCTAGGATAGAGTGAGGGTGGAGTGAGGGTAGAGTGAGTGCCGGGGTAGATTGAGGCGTTATAGTAAAGAGTGAGGGACAGGGGTAGAGTGAGGGATGAGGATAGATTGAGGGGCTAGGATAGAGTGAGGGTGGAGTGAGGGTAGAGTGAGTGCCGGGGTAGATTGAGGCGTTATAGTAAAGTGAGAGGCTGGGGTAGAGTGAGGGACCGGGGTAGAGTGAGGGATGAGGAGAGATTGAGGGGCTAGGATAGAGTGAGGGTGGAGTGAGGGTAGAGTGAGCGTCGGGGTAGATTGAAGCGTTATAGTAAAGTGAGAGGCTGGGGTAGAGTGAGGGATCGGGGTAGAGTGAGGGCTGAGGGTAGAGTGAGGGGCTGGGATAGAGTGATGGTGGAGTGAGGGTAGAGTGAGCGCCAGGGTAGATTGAATGAGGGGTGAGGGAAGAGTGATGGGTGGGAGTACAGTGAGGAGTGAGGGTAAACTGAGGGGCCAAAGTAGACTGAGGGGTGAGGGTAGAGTGAGGTACCGGAGTAGACTGAGGCGTGGGGGTAGAGTGAGGGGTGATGGTAGAGTAAGGGGTGAGGGTAGAGTGAGGGTAGAGTGAGAGTGAAGCTTTATAGTAAAGTGAGAGGCTGGGGTAGAGTGAGGGACCGGAGTAGAGTGAGGAATGAGGGTGGAGTGAGGGTAGAGTGAGTGCCGGGGTAGATTGAGACGTTATAGTAAAGTGAGAGGATGGGGTAGAGTGAGGGACCGGGGTAGAGTGAGGGATGAGGATAGATTGAGGGGCTAGGACGAAGTGAGGGTGGAGTGAGGGTAGAGTAAGTGCCGGGGTAGATTGAGGCGTTATAGTAAAGTGAGAGGCTGAGGTAGAGTGAGGGACCGGGGTAGAGTGAGGGATGAGGATAGATTGAGGGGCTAGGATAGAGTGAGGGTGGAGTGAGGGTAGAGTGAGTGCCGGGGTAGATTGGGGCGTTATAGTAAAGTGAGAGGATGGGGTAGAGTGAGGGACCGGGGTAGAGTGAGGGATGAGGATAGATTGAGGGGCTAAAATAGAGTGAGGGTGGAGTGAGGGTAGAGTGAGTGCCGGGGTAGATTGAGGCGTTATAGTAAAGTGAGCGGCTGGGGTAGAGTCAGGGACAGGGGTAGAGTGAGGGATGAGGATATATTGAGGGGCTAGGATAGAGTGAGGGTGGAGTGAGGGTAGAGTGAGTGCCGGGGTAGATTGAGGCGTTATAGTAAAGTGAGAGGCTGGGGTAGAGTGAGGGACCGGGGTAGAGTTAGGGATGAGGATAGATTGAGGGGCTAGAATAGAGTGAGGGTGAAGTGAGGGTGGAGTGAGCGGCGGGGTAGATTGAGGCATTATAGTAAAGTGAGAGGCTGGGGTAGAGTGAGGGATCGGGGTAGAGTGAGGGATGAGGGTAGAGTGAGGGGCTAGGATAGAGTGAGGGTGAAGTGAGCTTAGAGTGAGCGCCGGGGTAGATTGAGTGAGGGGTGAGGGAAGAGTGATGGGTGGGAGTACAGTGAGGAGTGAGGGTAAACTGAGGGGTCAGAGTAGACTGAGGGGTGAGGGTAGAGTAAGGGACCGGAGTAGACTGAGGCGTGGGGGTAGAGTGAGGGGTGATGGTAGAGTGAGGGGTGAGGGTAGAGTGAGGGTAGAGTGAGAGTGAAGCGTTATAGTAAAGTGAGAGGCTGGGGGTAGAGTGAGGGACCGGAGTAGAGTGAGGAATGAGGGTAGAGTGATGGGCTAGGATAGAGTGAGGGTGGAGTGAGGCCAGAGTGAGTGCCGGGGTAGATTGAGGCGTTATAGTAAAGTGAGAGGATGGGGTAGAGTGAGGGATCGGGGTAGAGTGAGGGATGAGGGAAGAGTGAGGGGCTAGGATAGAGTGAGGGTGGAGTGAGGGTAGAGTGATCGCCGGGGTAGATTGATGCGTTATAATAAAGTGAGAGGCAGGGGTAAAGTGAGGGATCGGGGTAGAGTGAGGGATGAGGGTAGAGTGAGGGGCTAGGATAGAGTGAGGGTGGAGTGAGGGTAGAGTGAGCGCCGTGGTAGATTGAGGCGTTAGAGTGAGGTGAGAGGCTGTGGTAGAGTGAGGGACCGGGGTAGAGTGAGGGATGAGAGTAGAGTGAGGGGCTAGGATAGAGTGAGGGTAGAGTGAGCGCCGGGGTAGATTGAGACGTTATAGTGAGGTGAGAGGCTGAGGTAGAGTGAGAGACCGGGGTAGAGTGAGGGATGAGGGTGGAGTGAGGGGCTAGGATAGAGTGAGGGTGGAGTGAGGGTAGAGTGAGCGTAGGGGTAGATTGAGGCGTTATAGTAAAGTGAGAGGCTGGGGTAGAGGGAGGGGCCGGAGCAGAGTGAGGGATGAGGGTAGAGTGAGGGGTGGGAGTAGAGTCAGGGGTGAGGGTAGAGTGAGGGGTGAGAGTGGAGTGAGGGTATAGTGAGGTGTGAGGGTAGAGTGAGGGGTGGTAGTACAGTGAGGGGGGCGGGGTAGAGTGAGGGTAGGGGTAGAGTGAGGTTAGAGTGAAGGGCGGGGTATAAGTAAAGTATAGTAAAGTGAGAGGCTGGGGTAGAGTGAGGGACCGGGGTAGAGTGAAGGGTGAGGGTACTAGAGTGAGGGACCGGGGTAGATTGAGGGGTGAGTTTGAAGTGAGGGGCTAGGGTAGAGTGAGGGGTGATAGTAGAGTGAGGGGTGATAGTAGAGTGAGGGATGAGAGTAGAGTGAGGGGTGATTGTAGAGTGAGGGGTGGGAGTAGAGTGAGGGGTGAGAGTAGAGTGAGGGGTGAGAGTAGAGTGAGGGGTGAGAGTAGAGTGAGGGGTGAGAGTAGAGTGAGGGGTGATAGTAGAGTGAGGGGTGGGAGTAGAGTGAGGGGTGAGAGTAGAGTGAGGGGTGAGGGAAGAGTGATGGGTGGGGGTACAGTGAGGAGTGAGGGTAAACTGAGGGGCCAGAGTAGAGTGAGGGGTGAGGGTAGAGTGAGGTACCGGAGTAGACTGAGGCGTGGGGGTAGAGTGAGGGGTGATGGTAGAGTGAGGGGTGAGGGTAGAGTGAGGGTAGAGTGAGAGTGAAGCGTTATAGTAAAGTGAGAGGCTGGGGGTAGAGTGAGGAACCGGAGTAGACTGAGGCGTGGGGGTAGAGTGAGGGGTGATGGTAGAGTGAGGGGTGAGGGTAGAGTGAGGGTAAAGTGAGAGTGAAGCGTTATAGTAAAGTGAGAGGCTGGGGGTAGAGTGAGGGACCGGAGTAGACTGAGGCGTGGGGGTAGAGTGAGGGGTGATGGTAGAGTGAGGGGTGAGGGTAGAGTGAGGGTAGAGTGAGAGTGAAGCGTTATAGTAAAGTGAGAGGCTGGGGTAGAGTGAGGGACATGAGTAGAGTGAGGAATGAGGGTGGAGTGAGGGTAGAGTGAGTGCCGGGGTAGATTGAGGCGTTATAGTAAAGTGAGAGGATGGGGTAGAGTGAGGGACCGGGGTAGAGTGAGGGATGAGAATAGATTGAGGGGCTAGGATAGAGTGAGGGTGGAGTGAGGGTAGAGTGAGTGCCGGGGTAGATTGAGGCGTTATAGTAAAGTGAGAGGCTGAGGTAGAGTGAGGGACCGGGGTAGAGTGAGAGATGAGGATAGATTGAGGGGCTAGGATAGAGTGAGGGTGGAGTGAGGATAGAGTGAGTGCCGTTGTAGATTGAGGCGTTATAGTAAAGTGAGAGGATGGGGTAGAGTGAGGGATCAGGGTAGAGTGAGGGATGAAGGTAGAGTGATGGGCTAGGATAGAGTGAGGGTGGAGTGAGGGTAGAGTGAGTGCCGGGGTAGATTGAGCCGTTATAGTAAAGTGAGAGGATGGGGTAGAGTGAGGGACCAGGGTAGAGTGAGGGATGAGGATAGATTGAGGGGCTAGGATAGAGTGAGGGTGAAGTGAGGGTAGAGTGAGTGCCGGGGTAAATTGAGGCGTTATAGTAAAGTGAGAGGCTGAGGTAGAGTGAGGGACCGGGGTAGAGTGAGGGATGAGGATAGATTGAGGGGCTAGGATAGAGTGAGGGTGGAGTGAGGGTAGAGTGAGTGCCGGGGTAAATTGAGGCGTTATAGTAAAGTGAGAGGCTGAGGTAGAGTGAGGGACCGGGGTAGAGTGAGGGATGAGGATAGATTGAGGGGCTAGGATAGAGTGAGGGTGGAGTGAGGGTAGAGTGAGTGCCGGGGTAGATTGAGGCGTTATAGTAAAGTGAGAGGCTTGGGTAGAGTCAGGGACAGGGGTAGAGTGAGGGATGAGGATAGATTGATGGGCTAGGATAGAGTGAGGGTGGAGTGAGGGTAGAGTGAGTGCCGGGGTAGATTAAGGCGTTATAGTAAAGTGAGAGGCTGGGGTAAAGTGAGGGACCGGGGTAGAGTGAGGGATGAGGATAGATTGAGGGGCTAGAATAGAGTGAGGGTGGAGTGAGGGTAGAGTGAGCGGCGGGGTAGATTGAGGCATTATAGTAAAGTGAGAGGCTGGGGTAGAGTGATGGATCGGGGTGGAGTGAGGGATGAGGGTAGAGTGAGGGGCTAGGATAGAGTGAGGGTGGAGTGAGGGTAGAGTGAGTGCCGGGGTAGATTGAGGCGTTATAGTAAAGTGAGAGGCTTGGGTAGAGTCAGGGACAGGGGTAGAGTGAGGGATGAGGGTAGAGTGAGGGGCTAGGATAGAGTGAGGGTGGAGTGAGCTTAGAGTGAGCGCCGGGGTAGATTGAGTGAGGGAAGAGTGATGGGTGGGAGTACAGTGAGGAGTGAGGGTAAACTGAGGGGTCAGAGTAGACTGAGGGGTGAGGGTAGAGTAAGGGACCGGAGTAGACTGAGGCGTGGGGGTAGAGTGAGGGGTGATGGTAGAGTGAGGGGTGAGGGTAGAGTGAGGGTAGAGTGAGAGTGAAGCGTTATAGTAAAGTGGGAGGCTGGGGGTAGAGTGAGGGACCGGAGTAGAGTGAGGAATGAGGGTAGAGTGATGGGCTAGGATAGAGTGAGGGTGGAGTGAGGGTAGAGTGATCGCCGGGGTAGATTGATGCGTTATAATAAAGTGAGAGGCAGGGGTAGAGTGAGGGATCGGGGTAGAGTGAGGGATGAGGGTAGAGTGAGGGGCTAGGATAGAGTGAGGGTGGAGTGAGGGTAGAGTGAGCGCCGTGGTAGATTGAGGCGTTAGAGTGAGGTGAGAGGCTGTGGTAGAGTGAGGGACCGGGGTAGAGTGAGGGATGAGAGTAGAGTGAGGGCTAGGATAGAGTGAGGGTAGAGTGAGCGCCGGGGTAGATTGAGACGTTATAGTGAGGTGAGAGGCTGGGGTAGAGTGAGAGACCGGGGTAGAGTGAGGGATGAGGGTGGAGTGAGGGGCTAGGATAGAGTGAGGGTGGAGTGAGGGTAGAGTGAGCGTCGGGGTAGATTGAGGCGTTATAGTAAAGTGAGAGGCTGGGGTAGAGTGAGGGGCCGGAGTAGAGTGAGGGATGAGGGTAGAGTGAGGGGTGGGAGTAGAGTCAGGGGTGAGGGTAGAGTGAGAGTGGAGTGAGGGTATAGTGAGGTGTGAGGGTAGAGTGAGGGGTGGTAGTACAGTGAGGGGGGGCGGGGTAGAGTGAGGGTAGGGGTAGAGTGAGGTTAGAGTGAAGGGCTGGGTATAAGTAAAGTATAGTAAAGTGAGAGGCTGGGGTAGAGTGAGGGACCGGAGTAGAGTGAAGGGTGAGGGTACTAGAGTGAGGGACCGGGGTAGATTGAGGGGTGAGGTTGAAGTGAGGGGCTAGGGTAGAGTGAGGGGTGATAGTAGAGTGAGGGGTGATAGTAGAGTGAGGGATGAGAG
>OZ024907.1:47666998-47831838 GCA_964017125.1 Flabesymbios commensalis | reverse complement strand
GAGGGACCAGGGTAGAGTGAGGGATGAGGGTAGAGTGATGGGCTAGGATAGAGTGAGGGTGGAGTGAGGGTAGAGTGAGTGCCGGGGTAGATTGAGCCGTTATAGTAAAGTGAGAGGATGGGGTAGAGTGAGGGACCAGGGTAGAGTGAGGGATGAGGATAGATTGAGGGCCTAGAATAGAGTGAGGGTGGAGTGAGGGTAGAGTGAGTGCCGGGGTAAATTGAGGCGTTATAGTAAAGTGAGAGGCTGAGGTAGAGTGAGAGACCGGGGTAGAGTGAGGGATGAGGGTGGAGTGAGGGGCTAGGATAGAGTGAAGGTGGGGTGAGGGTAGAGTGAGCGTCGGGGTAGATTGAGGCGTTATAGTAAAGTGAGAGGCTGGGGTAGAGTGAGGGGCCGGAGTAGAGTGAGGGATGAGGGTAGAGTGAGGGGTGGGAGTAGAGTCAGGGGTGAGGGTAGAGTGAGGGGTGAGAGTGGAGTGAGGGTATAGTGAGGTGTGAGGGTAGAGTGAGGGGTGGTAGTACAGTGAGGGGGGCGGGGTAGAGTGAGGGTAGGGGTAGAGTGAAGTTAGAGTGAAGGGCTGGGTATAAGTAAAGTATAGTAAAGTGAGAGGCTGGGGTAGAGTGAGGGACCGGAGTAGAGTGAAGGGTGAGGGTACTAGAGTGAGGGACCGGGGTAGATTGAGGGGTGAGGTTGAAGTGAGGGGCTAGGGTAGAGTGAGGGGTGATAGTAGAGTGAGGGGTGATAGTAGAGTGAGGGATGAGAGTAGAGTGAGGGGTGATTGTAGAGTGAGGGGTGGGAGTAGAGTGAGGGGTGAGAGTAGAGTGAGGGGTGAGAGTAGAGTGAGGGGTGAGAGTAGAGTGAGGGGTGAGAGTAGAGTGAGGGGTGATAGTAGAGTGAGGGGTGGGAGTAGAGTGAGGGGTGAGAGTAGAGTGAGGGGTGAGGGAAGAGTGATGGGTGGGGGTACAGTGAGGAGTGAGGGTAAACTGAGGGGCCAGAGTAGAGTGAGGGGTGAGGGTAGAGTGAGGTACCGGAGTAGACTGAGGCGTGGGGGTAGAGTGAGGGGTGATGGTAGAGTGAGGGGTGAGGGTAGAGTGAGGGTAGAGTGAGAGTGAAGCGTTATAGTAAAGTGAGAGGCTGGGGGTAGAGTGAGGGACCGGAGTAGACTGAGGCGTGGGGGTAGAGTGAGGGGTGATGGTAGAGTAAGGGGTGAGGGTAGAGTGAGGGTAAAGTGAGAGTGAAGCGTTATAGTAAAGTGAGAGGCTGGGGGTAGAGTGAGGGACCGGAGTAGACTGAGGCGTGGGGGTAGAGTGAGGGGTGATGACTGAGTGAGGGGTGAGGGTAGAGTGAGGGTAGAGTGAGAGTGAAGCGTTATAGTAAAGTGAGAGGCTGGGGTAGAGTGAGGGACATGAGTAGAGTGAGGAATGAGGGTGGAGTGAGGGTAGAGTGAGTGCCGGGGTAGATTGAGGCGTTATAGTAAAGTGAGAGGATGGGGTAGAGTGAGGGACCGGGGTAGAGTGAGGGATGAGAATAGATTGAGGGGCTAGGATAGAGTGAGGGTGGAGTGAGGGTAGAGTGAGTGCCGGGTAGATTGAGGCGTTATAGTAAAGTGAGAGGCTGAGGTAGAGTGAGGGACCGGGGTAGAGTGAGGGATGAGGATAGATTGAGGGGCTAGGATAGAGTGAGGGTGGAGTGAGGGTAGAGTGAGTGCCGTTGTAGATTGAGGCGTTATAGTAAAGTGAGAGGATGGGGTAGAGTAAGGGACCAGGGTAGAGTGAGGGATGAGGGTAGAGTGATGGGCTAGGATAGAGTGAGGGTGGAGTGAGGGTAGAGTGAGTGCCGGGGTAGATTGAGCCGTTATAGTAAAGTGAAAGGATGGGGTAGAGTGAGGGACCAGGGTAGAGTGAGGGATGAGGATAGATTGAGGGGCTAGGATAGAGTGAGGGTGGAGTGAGGGTAGAGTGAGTGCCGGGGTAGATTGAGGCGTTATAGTAAAGTGAGAGGATGGGGTAGAGTGAGGGACCAGGGTAGAGTGAGGGATGAGGGTAGAGTGATGGGCTAGGATAGAGTGAGGGTGGAGTGAGGGTAGAGTGAGTGCCGGGGTAGATTGAGCCGTTATAGTAAAGTGAGAGGATGGGGTAGAGTGAGGGACCAGGG
The DNA here is from genome assembly GCA_964017125.1 of Flabesymbios commensalis. Classification (NCBI taxonomy): domain Eukaryota; kingdom Metazoa; phylum Annelida; class Polychaeta; order Terebellida; family Flabelligeridae; genus Flabesymbios; species Flabesymbios commensalis. The sequence goes on along the minus strand of OZ024907.1, from coordinate 47,829,684 downwards.
TAGAGTGAGGGATGAGGATAGATTGAGGGCCTAGAATAGAGTGAGGGTGGAGTGAGGGTAGAGTGAGTGCCGGGGTAAATTGAGGCGTTATAGTAAAGTGAGAGGCTGAGGTAGAGTGAGGGACCGGGGTAGAGTGAGGGATGAGGATAGATTGAGGGGCTAGGATAGAGTGAGGGTGGAGTGAGGGTAGAGTGAGTGCCGGGGTAGATTGAGGCGTTATAGTAAAGTGAGAGGCTTGGGTAGAGTCAGGGACAGGGGTAGAGTGAGGGATGAGGGTAGAGTGAGGGGCTAGGATAGAGTGAGGGTGGAGTGAGCTTAGAGTGAGCGCCGGGGTAGATTGAGTGAGGGGTGAGGGAAGAGTGATGGGTGGGAGTACAGTGAGGAGTGAGGGTAAACTGAGGGGTCAGAGTAGACTGAGGGGTGAGGGTAGAGTAAGGGACCGGAGTAGACTGAGGCGTGGGGGTAGAGTGAGGGGTGATGGTAGAGTGAGGGGTGAGGGTAGAGTGAGGGTAGAGTGAGAGTGAAGCGTTATAGTAAAGTGGGAGGCTGGGGGTAGAGTGAGGGACCGGAGTAGAGTGAGGAATGAGGGTAGAGTGATGGGCTAGGATAGAGTGAGGGTGGAGTGAGGGTAGAGTGATCGCCGGGGTAGATTGATGCGTTATAATAAAGTGAGAGGCAGGGGTAGAGTGAGGGATCGGGGTAGAGTGAGGGATGAGGGTAGAGTGAGGGGCTAGGATAGAGTGAGCGTGGAGTGAGGGTAGAGTGAGCGCCGTGGTAGATTGAGGCGTTAGAGTGAGGTGAGAGGCTGTGGTAGAGTGAGGGACCGGGGTAGAGTGAGGGATGAGAGTAGAGTGAGGGGCTAGGATAGAGTGAGGGTAGAGTGAGCGCCGGGGTAGATTGAGACGTTATAGTGAGGTGAGAGGCTGGGGTAGAGTGAGAGACCGGGGTAGAGTGAGGGATGAGGGTGGAGTGAGGGGCTAGGATAGAGTGAGGGTGGAGTGAGGGTAGAGTGAGCGTCGGGGCAGATTGAGGCGTTATAGTAAAGTGAGAGGCTGGGGTAGAGTGAGGGGCCGGAGTAGAGTGAGGGATGAGGGTAGAGTGAGGGGTGGGAGTAGAGTCAGGGGTGAGGGTAGAGTGAGGGGTGAGAGTGGAGTGAGGGTATAGTGAGGTGTGAGGGTAGAGTGAGGGGTGGTAGTACAGTGAGGGGGGCGGGGTAGAGTGAGGGTAGGGGTAGAGTGAGGTTAGAGTGAAGGGCTGGGTATAAGTGAAGTATAGTAAAGTGAGAGGCTGGGGTAGAGTGAGGGACCGGAGTAGAGTGAAGGGTGAGGGTACTAGAGTGAGGGACCGGGGTAGATTGAGGGGTGAGGTTGAAGTGAGGGGCTAGGGTAGAGTGAGGGGTGATAGTAGAGTGAGGGGTGATAGTAGAGTGAGGGATGAGAGTAGAGTGAGGGGTGATTGTAGAGTGAGGGGTGGGAGTAGAGTGAGGGGTGAGAGTAGAGTGAGGGGTGAGAGTAGAGTGAGGGGTGAGAGTAGAGTGAGGGGTGAGAGTAGAGTGAGGGGTGATAGTAGAGTGAGGGGTGGGAGTAGAGTGAGGGGTGAGAGTAGAGTGAGGGGTGAGGGAAGAGTGATGGGTGGGGGTACAGTGAGGAGTGAGGGTAAACTGAGGGGCCAGAGTAGAGTGAGGGGTGAGGGTAGAGTGAGGTACCGGAGTAGACTGAGGCGTGGGGGTAGAGTGAGGGTGATGGTAGAGTGAGGGGTGAGGGTAGAGTGAGGGTAGAGTGAGAGTGAAGCGTTATAGTAAAGTGAGAGGCTGGGGGTAGAGTGAGGGACCGGAGTAGACTGAGGCGTGGGGGTAGAGTGAGGGGTGATGGTAGAGTGAGGGGTGAGGGTAGAGTGAGGGTAAAGTGAGAGTGAAGCGTTATAGTAAAGTGAGAGGCTGGGGGTAGAGTGAGGGACCGGAGTAGACTGAGGCGTGGGGGTAGAGTGAGGGGTGATGGCAGAGTGAGGGGTGAGGGTAGAGTGAGGGTAGAGTGAGAGTGAAGCGTTATAGTAAAGTGAGAGGCTGGGGTAGAGTGAGGGACATGAGTAGAGTGAGGAATGAGGGTGGAGTGAGGGTAGAGTGAGTGCCGGGGTAGATTGAGGCGTTATAGTAAAGTGAGAGGATGGGGTAGAGTGAGGGACCGGGGTAGAGTGAGGGATGAGGATAGATTGAGGGGCTAGGATAGAGTGAGGGTGGAGTGAGGGTAGAGTGAGTGCCGGGGTAGATTGAGGCGTTATAGTAAAGTGAGAGGATGGGGTAGAGTGAGGGACCAGGGTAGAGTGAGGGATGAGGGTAGAGTGATGGGCTAGGATAGAGTGAGGGTGGAGTGAGGGTAGAGTGAGTGCCGGGGTAGATTGAGCCGTTATAGTAAAGTGAGAGGATGGGGTAGAGTGAGGGACCAGGGTAGAGTGAGGGATGAGGATAGATTGAGGGGCTAGGATAGAGTGAGGGTGGAGTGAGGGTAGAGTGAGTGCCGGGGTAAATTGAGGCGTTATAGTAAAGTGAGAGGCTGAGGTAGAGTGAGGGACCGGGGTAGAGTGAGGGATGAGGATAGATTGAGGGGCTAGGATAGAGTGAGGGTGGAGTGAGGGTAGAGTGAGTGCCGGGGTAAATTGAGGCGTTATAGTAAAGTGAGAGGCTGAGGTAGAGTGAGGGACCGGGGTAGAGTGAGGGATGAGGATAGATTGAGGGGCTAGGATAGAGTGAGGGTGGAGTGAGGGTAGAGTGAGTGCCGGGGTAGATTGAGGCGCTATAGTGAAGTGAGAGGCTTGGGTAGAGTCAGGGACAGGGGTAGAGTGAGGGATGAGGATAGATTGATGGGCTAGGATAGAGTGAGGGTGGAGTGAGGGTAGAGTGAGTGCCGGGGTAGATTGAGGCGTTATAGTAAAGTGAGAGGCTGGGGTAGAGTGAGGGACCGGGGTAGAGTGAGGGATGAGGATAGATTGAGGGGCTAGAATAGAGTGAGGGTGGAGTGAGGGTAGAGTGAGCGCCGGGGTAGACTGATGCGTTATAATAAAGTGAGAGGCAGGGGTAGAGTGAGGGATCGGGGTAGAGTGAGGGATGAGGGTAGAGTGAGGGGCTAGGATAGAGTGAGGGTGGAGTGAGGGTAGAGTGAGCGCCGTGGTAGATTGAGGCGTTAGAGTGAGGTGAGAGGCTGTGGTAGAGTGAGGGACCTGTTAGACATGGCGGTATAAAACATACATCGGATTGGTCGAATCCTAAATACTTTGTGGAGGGGGACTTTTAATGATCACCGACACCACCCACGGCCATTCGATTGCTTGACGTGTCATCGACCCTCAGGACGGTGATTTTATATAGGCCTATATTTCTACCTCCTCCACAATCTGATAATCACGCCTCCGTGTTGGAGTAATTCATATATGCCACACACAAACTGTTAACGCCATTAACCTGAATGTGGCTCGTGGAACACGCTAGCACAGATTTAAGCACTTACATTTCGTTTTTACTTTAGGGGGCCACCATTAGATTCCCAGGGGGGGGGGGGGGCAGGAGTATTTTTGAAATAATTAATTTCGGGCGGACTCTGCGTGAAATAAATAATTTACTCCAAGAACTGTTCCATATAAACATGTAACAAAATGTGAAATTTTCAGCGCGCCGCCGAGCCCGGTTGAAATAAATAATTTGCCCGCGACAAATACTCCTGCCCCCTTATTGTTGTAAACTTCAAAATAAAATGATCTGATGATGCAAAACTCCTGTTTTTAGTTGCATCGCTGTGGTATGCACATACATTACATTATAGCCATTCGTTTTGTTAAGGGCAAATGGCAGATACATTATAATTATTGTTATTCATTTTAATAATTTTAATGATTTTAAAAATATTTTTAATTTTTTAAATTAATTTATTAATTTATCGTGTTTATTCATTTCATCATGTTTATTCACTTTATCGCTTACCTTTTTCCTTGACGATAGTTGCAATAATTACCTGATTACTATGAATATGTCTATTTGAAATATATGTTTAAATAATTATACCAATCGTTAATAAAGTGATACCAATTATAAATAAAGTGATATAAATGATAAATAAATTGTATATATTATATATCCATTGTTTGCTTTGAATTATTACCGTCAAATTATAATCACCCCCCCCCCCACTCCTGGCATCATATGTGCGTACCACAGGCCAATTTCCTGCAGGCGCCCCTGGAGTGAGGGTAGAGTGAGGGGTGGGAGGAGAGTGAGGGGCCGGGGTAGTGTGAAGGTGCTGGGGTATGGTGAGGGGTGAGGGTAAAGTGAGGGGCCGGGGTAGAGTGAGGGGTGAGGGTGAAGAGCCAGAGTGGATAAAAGGGGCGGGATAGAGTTAGGGCAGGAGTAGATTGAGGGGCTGGAGTAGAGTAAGGGGTAGGGGAGTAGAGTAAGGGGCCGAAGTAGAGTAAGGGGCCGATGTAGAGTAGGTGGCCGGAAATATTAAAGTGTATCGCTCTACCTGAATAGGCTTGTATCGGTCAACCTGACACATTCAGGTAGAGCGAAACAAACTTAGTTTGAATCGTATCATTGCAAGTGTAATCTCTATAGGGAGAGCACGAGAAGGTTCTGATGTGAACATCCACTTCCATTTGTACCAAGGTAGCTCATAATCAAATCCTTAGCATTATTTATTAACAAATCCTAGTGCCTGACCCATATTTGGGTCATTATAGAATTGGAGGACATTTTGGGTTTCGCGATCTCAAATTTAAAATATAATTTCTGACTAATTTCCATCATTCCATATGTTTAGTATGTTAGTAGTGTTAATTATTTCGCAATTTATAGATCTCTTTGGATAACAAAACATATTTTTGTGGATGATATTCAATATGGGTATAATATATTAATGTCAACTCCGTTACCAAGATATGATCCAATATAAAATGTACATAAAGGAAAGTTGCAAATTAACAAAATTACATATAAATAACATAACTTGATAATTACAAATCTAGGACATGTTCAGACCGTTTCAATATTGTGTCACCCTCCGTTGAAAAAAACAGAATAATGGTTTATTTTTTCTTTAAATACTGTTTTAGTCCAGATGTGCATGTGTGTAAAATCACGGGTGTCAATAGATGCAAAAAGCATAGTAAGTTTGCAAGAGCAGAAGAACAGCAGCACATATATAGCTGACAGCTCTGACAAATTGTCACCCTGTTATCAAAATGTCGACAAAATGAATTGATGGTTTATATGTTTTGTACATACTGCTGTACTCCATTGTTGAATGTAAGTAGATTTGAGGGTACCAGTAGATTCAAGCAACATGGCAAGCTTGTGGAAACAGATGCATAACAGAATCGATTGATCAAAAATCGAGCAAATTGTCACCCCGTTACCAAAATGTGTCACCCTCCGTCGACAAAGTGAATTGATGGTTTGCAATTTTTTGAACAACACTGCTTTCTCCATTTGTGAAGGTGTATATAACGCCGGGGTACCATTATATGAGATCAGCATGGCAGGTTTGTGAGTCGAGACTAATAGTAGAACGTAATGGTAAAAAGGCATATTTGTCACCCCGTTACCAAGCTGGGTCACCCTCTGTTGAGAGAACGGGATAAATGGTTAAATTCTTTCTTGGAAATACTGCTTTATTCCAGATTTTCATGTGGGAAAAATCACGGGTGTCATTAGATGAAAATTGCATGGTAAGTTTGTAAGAGCAGATGAACAGCATATATAGAAGGAGAGTGAAAGGGGAAACTAGCTCTTCTTTTTGCGAAATTAAATGAATGTGGTTTTAGACCACCTTTGTGCACATGAAGGCTAAACTGGGCCAGGAAAATATCCTGAGGATCGTGAGATGAATGAGATATGACACTGCCCTCCAGTTACACAATTCCTGAGTCCTGTGGTCTGAGGACGAGCACGCTACCTCTCGGTCACGGAGACACCACAATATTGAATCTTTGAGAGTGAGCTGGGAAGAAACATTTTGTTTCTTTGAAACTTGAATACCAGAGTGGGTTCGAACCCGCGATCTCCGACTTTCCAAGCAGGCAGCTTTAACCAGTGCACCAGGGCCCCCGCCTCTTGTCCTTGGAGAAAATGGGACTCTTGAGGCACTTTACTCACAGCCATCGGTCATGGTTAAGGCTATTCACCAGTTTCCTAAGCGGTCTTCATGGACAGCACGCATAGCACGAATAACTTGAATATGTCCCTGTTCACAATGAGATCATGTGACATTTGTTGCTTGGTTACTAATGCTGTCAGACCACTATTACGGTCAAATAATTCTGGCCAGTACCTGACCGCATTAGCAGGAGTCTACTGTATGCAGATTATGTGGTAAATTGTCGCTCATAAAGTACTTTAATGGTAGTATATGTGACAAATGGCATGCTTATGAACATAAATCAATGGAGAAATAAATAATTTACCATCAGATAACCTTTAAATAAGACTTAAATTCGTGCACCTAGTCAATAAAGCAAGCATATATAATCTATTGTGAAGCATGAAAATGGTCAGCCATCTGATCACCTTATATCGTTCCCCAGATTTGTATATATTTTTGTAATTACCGGTACTGTCAACGTATGTTGGGCTATGGTGAAGTAATATTGATTTGAAAATGGAGATTTTATTATTACAAATTATGCAAAATATTTTAAATCTATATAGTGTGACCTAATGAAAAACCACACACCAGTGGCCATGAGGCAATGCATGTACGTCAAAACTTGTATAAATAATACAACTTGTATAACTAATAAAACGTAGTCAGCTAAGCAACAATTACCATCTTCATTGTATTCATTTTGTGTTTAACCCTTGTAATTTGCACCTAATTTGACATGGAAAGTCAAGCAAATAAACTGTGTAGAGCTTAGGCCTACTAGTTGTACTACAAACTACTAAAGCTGTATAACTAAAATGAAGGGTGTAACATGGAAGTAAAATCACTAGAACTAGAAATTGACCAACTTTACAAGACTCAGACTCATAGTAAAAATGAAATGAAATGAATCGGGCTTTAGGCCACCTTTGTGCACACATAGGCTAAACTGGGCCAGGAGAACCTCCTGAGGATGGTGAGATGATTGAGATGACACTGTCCTCCAGACACAGGATTCGAAATTCGAACCCTGGCGGTCTGAGGCCAAGCACGCTACCTCTCGGTCACGGATGCTCCCCACAATACTGACTTTCACACGTGGATGGGGAAGAAACATTTTTTGTTTCTTACAAACCGCCGAGACCGGGAACCGAACCCCGGACTCTGGCGTGAAAGGCAGCGGTGCTATAACCACTACCCTAGGGCCCCCGCCCCAGACTCATAGTAATATTGTTAGTAAAACAACTCTTGTATACAAAAAGTAGAGAACGAGAGACTTCCACTATGAATGCATAGTTTTAAGTAAGAGTAAGTTTGGACGAATAATGCATAAATGGGTTTACTCTCACACTTTTTTTTAACCATTTTGATTTCGATACCTCAGATATCAAGCATAATATTGATATAAAACGTTTTAGTTTCGCGTGTTTTGTCTGCTATTTTGAATTTTGACATTGTTGTCTATAATTTACGCATTAGTCTGAACTTAAATTTCACTCATTTTTAGGGTCAGTTATTGAGATATCGATCTTTTTCTTAGCTACATGTATGTATACCACATATATACATTGTTTGTAATTAAGCGCCTTAAATAAAGTGCTTGAATATGTGGTTGTGATACAAAAAGATAGGATTTAAAAATATTGAAAACTTACAAGTTATAAGTTATAAAAGATCGGCAATCCCTATTGGTGCGGGATTAATATGCTCAATCACATTTATACGATGCGGCCCTGGATCAATTGTAGAGTAAATTCATGAAAAAATGAGAGATATTGCTATTTGAGAAATCGGTTGTGTTTTTTTTTTGTACTTTGACCTCTCCGTACTTTGTCGCTATTGGCTGGATCACATGAAATAAATAGACAGTCAGTCTGAGACTGCAAACCTCCTCCGAATTAAATGGATTGTTCATCGGCCCAAGACACACCTTGTTTCTGCATCCGGATGGTAATCTGGATCATCCCTTAAATTTAATGGATTGGTCCGTGGCATGAGATACGCCTGAGACAGAATGTAATTATGGAGTGAGAGAAAAACCACGCTGACAAAATATGAAGCCATTCCGATAGAAACTGATGACGAAATAAATCGAAGGTACTTCGCTCAAACTTATAAGATCAGGAAAAGAAAAGAGCTTATAAACCCTGTCAATAAGCCATCCAATGTCGTCTCACCACACATAATATCCGTCCCATAGACTTACATGTATTATGACCCATACGCTCAGGCCTCCCAGCACTCTTAAAACGGGGAAATGTAAATAACCCTATATATCATTTTAACCAGTCGTCTGTTCTCTTTCAAACTACAAAATAAAAAAGGTATGCCTATGTGAATCTGCTTGCTGTTCTGCTATTTTAGCCTAGAATAAGCTCTTGTCCCACTCCCCCCGGGCGACCTAGAAAAAAAATTGCCCTCGTTTTTTAGAAGAGCCTTGATACAGCCAGCGCAAGAACTTCCTGTTAAATCTCTCTTTCATAATTTCGATGCTTTTGCTACAACAAAACATCACAGAATCTATTTAAATTGGTATCAAAATGATATATCCGCAATAATCACCACAGGAGCTGCTGCAAGAGACTTTTTTAAAAAGAGACTAACTTTCTTATTCTTAAACTTTATAATGATATGCGCGAATGAATTTGTGTGGTGAGACCATGTAGGCCTACACTACTGACAGGGCGAAACCGATGTAAGACAGGCTCTGATTAGCTGCATTTCTTAGCTCCTGATTAGATTGGTTGTTATTCACCCTGGCAACAACATTTTCTGATGCACTGTTTACAGGGTCAATTATGCACAAATGACCACTATTGACAGGGTGACTCTGTCAGCAATGTTTGTTAATGCAGTATTGTCAGAGTGACCCTGTCAATACTTCAGTTTCAACTGCTATTAGGCCTATACTTGACAGGGTGACCCTGTCAGCAGTAGTTATAGATGCACTATTGACAGGGTCACCATGTCAATAACAGTTGAAACTGCTGTATATTGATAGGGTCACCCTGTCAATAGCCTCCGCCATGCGATAAAGCACCAAATGTGGTGCATAGCTACACAAATGTATACTAATCCATATAGGAAGGGGAACCACCATATAGCAGTAGTGTAAGGGTTTTGCTGGGGGGGGGGGGGCATTTTTGCCCCCCTTCTTTAAGAATGTGAATAATTAATTAAAAAAAATATATGTTGAACTAAATATGTCTACAAAAGTGTTTGTTAATGATAATTGATATGAATACTTTATTCAGTCAATGAAACACATTTAATACATAACAATGCATAAAATCTGATAAAGTGCTGTAAAAATAAACAATTAAACACCCCTTTTATTGTTTTAGGCGCATGTCCCATTCTGCTCTTCTTATGTCAAAAAATTACATATTTAAACTTGTGTTGAGTAGCACAATACAATGTATTTATTTAAAGAACAAAATTGTATAATTTACTAAATGTGACTATGTAATTATAACTAGGGTAAAAAGGGGTTTATGAGCACCTTAACTTTAATTGGCTATTTTTTAGCAGATAAATGATGTGAATAAATCAAATTTGATTTGATCGAATGTTTGTACAATTATGTAGCCTATTATGCTCATAATAGATTAAAACAGGATGCTCATATTACCCCAGTACAAGGGGGGGGGGGGGGTGGTAACAAGCCTAATGGCGGTCCAGAAAATGCTAAATCACTTTATTATCATCTCTTCTCTTGCTAAGAGCCACTATGGTTAACACTCACCCAAATTACTTTCATGATATCTTGTGATTTATGGACGTACGAACAAATCAAATGTAAATGTATTTGATTTGATCGAATGTTTGTACAATTATGTAGCCTATTATGCTCATAATAGATTAAAACAGGATGCTCATATTACCCCAGTACAAGGGGGGGGGGGGTGGTAACAAGCCTAATGGGGTCCAGAAATGCTAAATCACTTTATTATCATCTCTTCTCTTGCTAAGAGCCACTATGGTTAGCACTCACCCAAATTACTTTCATGATATCTTGTGATTTATGGCCGTACGAACAAATCAAATGTAAATGTATTTTTTTAGTTAGACAGCCCAAAAACTTCATTTTGTCATACTTGGATTACTTTTCAAAAAACTTTCTAAAAATTGACCGAGTCTATGTCCGTGTCATGACTTTATTACAAACCAAATTTTACTCAATTCCCGTTGTTATTGAGAATATTACAGCCAGTGCTCATATTACCTACTATGCTCATATTACACCATCTTACCCTATATAACTTTACTGTATTCATTCCAAACTAAACAATAGTAGTAGGGGAGCTTAACCTCAAAAAATGGTCGAATCGTTCACTTCATTGCAAAAGTCTGAAAGTTTTGTCACAGACTGACATGACCTAGACATTTCAGAATCTGCCGACAGACAAGTGAAATGTGGCCTCTAGCGGTCATATTGGACGATTCAAAATGGCCGCCACTAAAAACCTTGCACAAGATAACTTTTTAAATAAAAATCACAGAATTACTTGTAATACCTCTATTTTGTGGTATTTGAGACCACAGGTCATAATTATGATGTCATTTTCAATCTAAGATGACCAAATCGAGGTCATATGACGATATTAGTGTAAAAATGTAAAATTATTTATGTTCTCCTAAAAATTCAAAGCGCTCCAAAACATCACGGATTTTGACATAGGTCTTTCATTGTTTTAGTTCTGGATATCAATTATTAGTCTATTTCGCCATAAGAATAATTTTACAAATGGTCTTCAAGGGTGATAAACACGTTAAAGCAATAAAAGAAATTACAAAACTTTAAGAAACATGTCGCATCATTACATTATTACGTAATACAATAACAGTAAGAATGGGTGATTTTTAATTGACACCCCAATCATTTATTTGAATACTTTTGCACATTTAAAATTAATTCGGTCAACTATTCACACGAATTGCAAACCAGTGCAACAAGAATATACACATGCCTTCAATGGCAGCAATGACTAATATTACTGTCACTATTATTAGGCCTTTCCAAATAACAGATAGGTATCAAAAAGTACAAAGCTTGACATAATAAAAAAGCCACTAAATTCAAGGGGTTTTTTCCATGGACAATTGACAAAGGCAATGCAATAACACAAAAAAATAGATAATATGTAGTACCTTCTGAAAATTGAACTGTCTGTATAAATCGTATGTCATGGAATTAATACGAAATGATAAAAACAAATGAAAAACTAATAATATTTCATGACCAAATAAAAATTGAGATGTTTTCAGTGCAATCATGTGTTTAGTTACTGGTCAGCAGTTTCGTTATTCACACAACCTCCCTCACACTTGCATAATTATGGAGGTGCACCGTAAACCCGACTGTTACGGCCACGGCCGCTGATCTACAACAACAGTATCTGGGGAGTGGCTGTGTACGCTCTACTTTAAGGAGTTACCGCTGTAGCTGTATCGGAGTAGTGAACTATTGACACTGTTGAATTGACCGCTATGATCAGCAAGTGAACATTGCGTGATTATGTGGGCGGGCTCGGGGTGTATAGAACCCTGTTTCGTGAACAGAATTCACTTTCTGTTCACCCCACTAGCGGTAAGGCGTATTTTAGATTTTGGAATTATTGTGAGCTTCGGCTATTGAAATTATAACTTCACCTCATCAGACTTTTCATCATTTTGTATTTATCTATTTTTGTTTCGGAACTCATATATAATATTACATTAAATTCATATCATTTCTTTCAGAGTTCGTGTTGTTTGTTTATTCTCTGTTTGCTCATCGTTTTACGTCAAACCATTTATCAACTCTTTATTATAATTTTATATTGTCATCTCGGCGATAGTTATCATTGAGACATGACATATATGGGGGCTCAAGTCCGAGACATAAATAGTGTTTGAACATAGAGCCGTTGAGCGCCGGAGTTTAAATAAAGAACATGGGAAAGTTTGACGTGGACGAATTTGTAACGAATTTCGAAACCAACCCTAAAAAGGTATTAATAGATAAATTGAAACATAATGAGTTGCTAGAATTGTGCAAGCATTATGATTTGAGCTATACAAAGAAAAATCCTAGAAAAGCTGATTTGAAGGAAGCAGTTGTGAATTATTATGTTACCGAAGAGTTGCTAACTGATGGTGATTTAGTTGAGTTTGAAGTTTTGTCTCAGTCAGATCAGATGACTCTGGCTAGAGAAAAACTACAGGCTGATTCTGAATTAGCTAGGATTCGGTACGAACATGAAAAAGAAATTGAATTAGCTAAAATTCAACTCGAAAGAGAAAAAGCCAATTTGCAGCATAAATTATCTATGGAAAAGGGTATTTCTAGTACAAGTAATTTTAATCCTTATCAGGCGGTGAAATTTGTGCCTGCATTTCAGGATGATGACATTGAAAAATGGTTTCAAGTATTTGAAAAAGCTGCTTTGTCTGCTAAATGGCCTGAATCGAGCTGGGTTTTACTTTTACAAAGTAGGATGAAAGGTAAAGCCCAGGAGGCTTTTGCCGCACTGCCTGCTAGTGAAATTGGGGATTATCAAAACGTGAAAAAGACAATATTGTTAAAGTACTCTCTTGTACCTGAAGCGTACAGGCAAAAGTACAGAGAATTAAAGAAAAAAGAGAATGAGACTTATGCTGAATTTGCTTATGAGTCTGAATTATTATTTGATCGTTGGTGTACATCTGTTGAAGTTGGTACCGATTTTGATAAAATGAGACAGCTGATTTTGGTTGAACAATTCAGAAATTCGGTATCGAGTGACATCAGCGTTTATTTGAATGAAAAAGAGGTATCAAATTTAAGGGATGCAGGAGTTAAAGCAGATGAGTTTGCTTTGATACACAAACGATCAAATATACATAAAAAGGTATGGGTAAAAGGATCCCCTAGTGCGGGAGATTCTAATTCAAAAACCTATGAAAAGTCTGGTGGTTCAAGTAGGATCACACAGAATGATAGTGATAAATTGAAAAAATATGAGAAATTACCATGCTGGTTTTGCAAAGCAATTGGGCATCCATACTTTAAGTGTAAAAAGTGGGAGGAAGCCGGCAAACCTACCATGAGTAGACCCGAAAAAGCAGGAATGGGTCACCTGGTGAGAAAAGTTACAAATGATAACGTGAAAATGTGCGATAAGCTTAGTAAATGTGTGACTGAAAAACAAATTAATGTGAATGTTGACAAAAGCTATGCGCCGTTTATGTCTGTTGGCACTGTGTCATTGTCCGGGTCTGAAGCCCATAAAGTAAATATACTACGTGATACTGGGGCACAACAAAGTTTACTGTTATCATCCTCACTTCCTGTACCGATGTCGCAGATTTCAACTAATGAAAGTGTGATTATTCAGGGTGTTGGGGGGAATAATCTCAGTTTACCATTAATTTGGGTTAATTTACAGTGTGGTCTTGTTAAAGGCAAAGTGCAAGTGGGTGTGACTAAAACTCTGCCAATGAACGGGGTAGAGTTCCTACTTGGCAATGACCTTGCGGGTGGCGAAGTGTCTCCTTTACCGCACATGTGTACAATACCTTCTGAAGTAGATGAGGATATCGGGAGGTTGGGTGAGACTTATCCCGAATTATTTAAATCATGTGTTGTTACACGCTCTCAGCGTAGGGAACTGCTAAACGATATTGACAATAATGATGACCTAGAATTGCCAATGTTATTCGATGATAAAGATGAGCACATAATTGCAAGGTCTGGGAATAAATCATGGAATGTTGATAATGATAAAGTTGACGTTGATCCTGTGACGGCTGATGGGACCTCAAATCGTAAATCCACTGAAACAAATACGGGATCAAATATTAATGTTGAAAAGGACGGGTTATCCCTAAAACCGGGTGGTCAATTTAATGATCTTCCATTGAAAACGTCTGACCTGATCGCTGCACAGCATGGGGACCCTAGCTTGAATAATTTGTGGGAGAAGGTGGTATCTGAGGAAGAAATAGAAAATCAATCACGATGCTATTTTATGAAACATGGGGTTTTATTAAGAAAATGGCGTCCACCCGATGCCCCGCCAGATGATAGCTGGAGGGTACATTATCAGATTGTTGTCCCGACCCAATATCGTGACAAAATTGTGAAATTAGCCCATGACACGCCGATGGCAGGACATTTAGGTGTCAGGAAAACATATGATCGCCTATTGCGTCATTTTTTTTGGCATGGTGCTAAAAAATATGTTTCCAATCATTGTAAAACATGTCATATCTGTCAAATGGCTGGTAAACCACATCAAAAACCACCACGAGCGCCATTGCAACCAGTCCCTGCATTTGAAGAGCCATTTTCCACTTTGATTATTGATTGTGTTGGCCCTTTGCCTAGGACAGGTTCAGGAAAACAGTATATTTTGACTATTATGTGTTCCTCTACTCGTTTTCTTGAAGCTGTTCCCTTGAGATCAATAAGGACGCCTGCTATATGTGAGGCATTAAAGGGTTACTTTTCTTTTTTCGGTCTGCCAACAGTAATAAGGAGCGATTGCGGTTCTAACTTTCAGTCAAAGCAATTCAAAAAATTCTTAAAAGAACTGGGGATTGAACATATCACGTCAAGCGCGTATCATCCTCAATCTCAGGGTGCCTTGGAGAGGTTCCACGGGACATTGAAAAACATGCTAAGAGCGTATTGCACTGAGCATCATAATGATTGGGATGTTGGTCTGCCTTTCTTACTGTTTGCAGCACGTGATAGTGTACAAGAGTCGTTGGGATTTAGCCCTAATGAACTCGTTTTTGGACATACTGTACGAGGCCCACTTAAATTGATCAAAGATAAATGGTTATCTAATAAAGAAAATGGTGATGTATATAAATATGTTATTGACATGAAAAACAAGTTAGCATCTGCATGTAAAACTGCTAAGTCCCATTTGCTTGAATCACAAGATGATATGAAACGTCAGTATGACAGAAAAAGTGTTCCACGTGAATTTGATGTAGGAGATCAGGTGTTACTTTTGTTACCACTTCCTGGTAGTCCATTAAAAGCAAAGTACCAGGGTCCGTTTCAGGTTGTACAAAAGGTAGGGGACCTAAATTATGTTGTGGCGACACCTGGTCGTAGAAAAAAGAAACAATTGTGTCACGTAAACCTAATGAAAGAGTATCATGATAGAGGTAATGACAAGTCAGTACAGGGAGTCTCTCCTGTTGTTCATGAGGAGAAGCAGACTGATTTTTCTGGTAAAGGGCATGACATAAAGTTAGAAAACACAGAGATTGTGAATAATATCAAAGAGACAAAATTGTCACACTTAACACTAGAACAAACGAGTGATATAGAGGCTCTGATTCAAGAGTTTAAACCATTATTCTCTAATGTGCCTAAGAAAACGACCAAAATAAAACATGATATTGAACTTTTGTCTAGCTGTCAAAAAACATGTAAGCAGCACCCTTACAGAGTCGGACCTGTAAAACAAGCTGCTCTTGATAATGAAGTTCAGAAAATGCTAAGTATTGATGTAATTGAAGAGTGTAAAGAGGGTAGTTCGTGGTCATCTCCTTGCATTTTGGTACCTAAGGCTGATAAGAGCTACCGGTTTGTTACTGACTTCAGACGTGTTAACGAGGTCACAAAAACAGATACTTATCCTATTCCCCGTGTAGACGATTGCATAGACAAAGTCGGGAAGGCTGTTTTTGTCAGCAAATTTGATTTAATGAAGGGATACTGGCAGATTCCGCTTACAGGGAGGGCAAAGGAAATTTCTACTTTTGTGACCTCAAAGGGTTTATTTTCATACAAAGTTATGCCCTTTGGTTTGAAAAACTCTGCAGCCACATTTCAGCGTATGATGAATAAAATTATCGCTGGTCTGTTGGGTACAGATTGCTATATTGATGACATTGTGGTATATTCTATGTCATGGGAATCTCATCTTGAATATTTAAGGGCGTTATTTGAGAGATTATTAGAATTTGGATTGACTATTAACCTCTCAAAGAGCGAGTTTGGGCAGGCTACCATTAATTATCTTGGTTATGTTGTCGGTAATGGAGAAGTTGCTCCAATTCAATCAAAGGTTCAAGGTATATCTGATTTTAAAATACCAGAAAATAAAAAAGCCCTCATGAGATTCCTAGGCATGGCTTCTTATTTAAAGGGACTGGCCCACGCTAAAATCATCAAAAATCGGTGATTTTATTTTGGCTTTTTAATATGACCATATGATGTAAACATGTCCATAGACTAGAACTGCAATTTTTTTATTTTTTTTGTGCTGCGCATTCACCAGTTAGGCTAGATATAGAGTCGAAATTCCTGATTTCTAATTATTGACAACCATGTCAAAAATTAGAAATACGGGAATTCCGTGTCTATATCTAGTCTAACTGGTGAATGCGCAGCAGAAAAATTAAAAAAAAATTGCAGTTCTAGTCTATAGACATGTTTACATCATATGGTCATATTAAGAAACCAAAATAAAATCACCGATTTTTTGATGATTTTAGCGTGGGCCAGTCCCTTTAAGAAGATTTTGTAAGAATTTCTCAGATGTTGTAATACCACTTACCAATCTGCTTAAAAAGAGAACAGATTTTGCATGGGATAATCAATGTCAGGTTGCTTTTGACAAAGTTAAGTCGATGTTGTATTCAAATCCTGTTTTGACTGCTCCTAACTTTGAAAAACCTTTTAAACTAGCAGTTGATGCGAGTGATTATGGGATGGGTGGCGTTTTGCTCCAAGATGATGAACAGGGTTTAGAGCATCCTGTATGTTACTTTTCAAAAAAGTTCGACAATTTTCAAAGAAATTACAGTACCATTGAAAAAGAGGCTTTTGCTCTCTTATCATCTCTGAGACATTTTGATGTGTATCTAGGGAGTTGTGGCTATCCTATTATTGTTTACACTGATCACAACCCATTAACATTTATAGTCAGAATGAAAAATCACAACATGAGACTGCTTAGATGGGCTTTGGTATTGCAAGAATATGACCTAAAGATTGTTCATATTAAAGGCTCGGAAAATGTAATAGCTGATGCTTTATCTAGATCTTGAAATGTATAATTATCATTTATATCATATAATCACTGATAATGACTGTTACTGCTGATACAAAGATACTTGCTCAGTTTTCTTTTTGTAGGTATACGTCTCCTTCAACTCGGAGGGTGTTACGGCCACGGCCGCTGATCTACAACAACAGTATCTGGGGAGTGGCTGTGTACGCTCTACTTTAAGGAGTTACCGCTGTAGCTGTATCGGAGTGGTGAACTATTGACACTGTTGAATTGACCGCTATGATCAGCAAGTGAACATTGCGTGATTATGTGGGCGGGCTCGGGGTGTATAGAACCCTGTTTCGTGAACAGAATTCACTTTCTGTTCACCCCACTAGCGGTAAGGCGTATTTTAGATTTTGGAATTATTGTGAGCTTCGGCTATTGAAATTATAACTTCACCTCATCAGACTTTTCATCATTTTGTATTTATCTATTTTTGTTTCGGAATTCATATATAATATTACATTCAATTCATTTCATTTCTTTCAGAGTTCGTGTTGTTTGTTTATTCTCCGTTTGCTCATCGTTTTATGTTCAAACCATTTATCAACTCTTTATTATAATTTTATATTGTCATCTCGGCGATAGTTATCATTGAGACATGACACGACTTACTAGCATCAGCTAGTTTCGTCCTGAATGACAACCACCTGTTTCCATCACATTCCTATCCCTAATTGAAAACGTCTGATACCACCTGATGGCATGATTGCCTGCTTCCATATAACTGAAGCATTTAGGAATGATCTTTTGACGCGCTCAAACAGAGCTGCATGTGTAAGGTATGTTCTCAATGGAGCGTGAGGTCTATGTGCTGCTGTCTTGCTTCTTTAACAGATGAAACAATACAACTTTACTATACATATAACATGTATAACACACAGAAACAAATCGCTTCATGTTGACAGACTCTAGACCTAGGTTTGTCTAGAGTGCAATTAAATTTAGTCATTTAATGTATCTGAAAATCTAACATGGCACATGTTCTGTTGGACAGCACAGACGTATGGAGTTATCTTATTTTCGTTTCATTTCGCTAATCTCTCTTTGGAATTGGGTTCGTCCCCCGCTCTGGCATTCAGGTTTCAGTGAAACAAAGCTTTCTTTCCCGCTCACTCGTAAAGATCACTCGTAAGTATTGTGTGGAGCACTGGAGCGTCCATGACTGAGAGGTAACGTGCTCGGCCTCAGACCGCCAGGGCTCGAATTTTGAATCCTATGTCTGGAGTGCAGTGTGATCTTATCCTCTCACAATTCGCAGAGGGGGTGATTTGGCTCTTCAGATAAGGCACTAGATGCATGTGTATGCAATCATTAAATGTTGCTGCACGACCTGAACGTACGATGTGAATTAAAGCAGCAGCATCAAGAACATGGACTTAGCATGAGATAAGTATACCACGCTCAGCCAGGAATGGTGAAAATATCTGACATATTTCCATTATTTCGGGACTGGTGATACATAAACATAAGAAGTGTAGCATTTTGCATCATTATTCCTATCTTGTTGGAATTGTGCTTGGTAGATTATTTCATGCACACACTATTCATGCAGATCACATCCAATCTCTTTGACTGTAAATTCATGCTCCCATTACATCACCAGTGTCAATTACTACATGGACAGCATCCAAGAATGGACTTGTATGATCTATGAGTACTCTCATGAAACTTGCGACGTCAATGACAAAGTGTCGTTCTAGAGCTTATAGAGATTCTTTGTGATGTACATCTGATGAGTTGCGATGGTTTTGTACACTTTCAAATTCAGTAATGAATGTCAGAAAACTAGGTGCAGCTAGCATGTACAATGTCGAATCATTCTTAAAATAAATCTGTATTACTATAGGTATGCTACTCGTTGAAGGAGATAGAGGGCCACCAACGAAACTTGATGATCATACCGAGTGCGCTCAATATAGTGGTCATCCAGCGTTGATATAGCTCTTCCAGAGGTGAACACCCCAGCCTCAGACATCACCCACTCCCGATCCAGAGGCACAGATAAAATGAGCTTTGTCTTCAATATGAAGTGACCTTGTCCGCCTAGCAAAATTACGTACTTGACGTCACCAAGTATTGAAGGAATTGCAGGAAGGCATTTGTCAGGAAAGAGACTCTTAAGAGAGGTAAAATGTCAATTTCTGCTCGTGGTTCGATGGAGCTCTATTCTTTCATCCGAGAATGATAACTTGACCAGGTTGTCATAATGTTGTTATCAATCCCCTCTTTAGTTAGGAGTTCACAAACTTGCTTTATCCAAACTGTTTCTTTTATCTCAGACCAGGGGTCCTATAATATGAAGGCCTTTCCACATTATCATCCTCAATTTTTGGCATAAACAAATCCATGCGGCTGAGATTAACAGGAGGGGTACAATGACGGGGGTATATCATACGATACACTGAGGCCAAGGAGGTGAATGTGCCAATAACGACTGGTGTTTGAGATGAGTATTATTGTGTAATTCAATACATATGTAAGCCTACAGTGGTTGGGAAGTTTCAGGCCCTCTACTGTGGCGTATTTGGACAGTGGACTGAGAGGGAGAGCCATATTTATTTGTATTTTATATCATCACCTGACCAGCAACACACGCTACTTAAGATCTCTGACCCATAACATTATCAAAGTTATAAAATTATTTTAAAACTACGGATTTATTCAGCTTTTTAAACATCGACCTATGAGAAAAACTCATACTCAAATTTTAAACGATTTTGACCTTGGTGTTGTTATTTAACCTTGACAACTTTTGATCGAAAATGACGTCATAGTCGTCATCCTCGACCTCAAATACCCCAGAAAAAAGGTATTACATGTGGTTCTCTGATGATTAGCTAAAAAATTAGCATAAGTAATCCATTACAGTGGCGGCCATTTTGAAATTGCCCAATATGGCCGATAGAGGAAAAAAAATCGCTTGTCTGTCGGCAGATTCTTAAATATTCAGGATTCTGAAATATTCGAATTTATTCAGCTTTTAAACATCGACCAATGAGAAGAAACAGTAATAGGCAAATTCTAAACGATTTTGACCTTGATGTTTTTATTTGACCTTTACATTTCAAGTTTTGATGGAAACTGATGTCATTATCGTCATCCCCGACTTCAAATACCCTGGAAAAGAGGTATTACATGTGGTTCTGTGATGATTAGTTAAAGGGACTGGCCCAGGCTAAAATCATCAGAAAATCGGTGATTTTATTTCGGGTTCTTAATATGACCATATGATGTAAACATGTACATAGACTAGAACTGCAAATTTTTATAATGTTTGTGCCGCGCATTCTCCAGTTAGGCTAGATATAGAGACGAAATTCCCGCATTTCCTATTTTTGACATGGTTGTCAATAATTAGAAATCAGGAATTTCGTCTCTATATCTAGCCTAACTGGTGAATGCGCGGCACAAAAATTAAAAAAAATTGCAGTTCTAGTCTATGTACATGTTTACATCATATGGTCATATTAAGAACCCGAAATAAAATCACCGATTTTTTGATGATTTTAGCCTGGGCCAGTCCCTTTAAAACGTTAGCATGTGTAATGCATTGCAGTGGCGGCCATTTTGAAATTGCCCAATATGGCCGCTAGAGGAAAAAATTGCTTGTCTGTCGGCAGATTCTAAAATAGCCAGGTCATGTCAGCTTGTGACAAAAATTTCAGACTTTTGCAACGAAGTGAACGATTATTTGATTAAGCCCCCCTACTAATAGGGCCTACACGTGTATCATTTGCACACATATATATACGATTTGCTTTAATATAAACACTTGAAAAGACGTTTAGGGCCTACAGCTCTTTCGTAAACCACACCAACGCATGCCATGACTTAACAGCCTCGGATAAAGCTGTCCACGTGGGCCGGCCTCCACGACTCATTGACCAGGATCCACCCCCAGTCTGCAGGACTAGGTAGCTTATAGAGTCTTTTAGTGATCAGCCTGGTAGGCATATGCCTCGTTCTTTTTGTGTGCTCAATAAGGGCAGCCTCAGTAGGCCTAGGTGGTATATTTTCAATGTTCCGCGATCCTTGACTGAAGAGAATTTGCCTTGCCTTATTCATTTTCAATAGCCTACATCACATGTCTTACTGTAGGCTACATTTATTATAACGAACCGCTCAAGAACAGCTAGGTCAGCCTTTGAGAGTATTTCTGGTTGCTTAGAAAGATGAAGGAAAACTTCTGTCACATCAGGGGAAACGCTCCCATGTCTCCCTTCCATGCCGGGTTTTCACCTCGTCCAGTAACTAAATGCTGAGACGATACCACACCCAGCTAAGCCATGGAACATAGCTGATTAGAAGTGCAGATGATTTTAAACTACCAAGGTGGGAAGCAATGCCGTGGGCTGGAATAGGCTATAGCGGTAGTGCTTTCCAACTCCGAATGCGATCCAGAACTCTGCAATTCCCAGAGACAAGAAATTGGCAATGGCGAGGACAACAATATTCTGTATCAGCCGCTCCTATCATTAGGGGGGTCACCATTTAATCTCCAGGGGAGGGGGGGGGACTGAAGTTTATGTCGCAGATAAATGATTTATTTCAACCCGGCTCGGCGGTTCGCCGAAAATTTTACTACATGTTAAAAAAGAACATATATAGAACATAAATTATTTATTTCAAGCAGAGTCCGCCCGAAATTATTTATTTTAAAAGTACTTCAGCCACCTCTCCTCCTGGAAATTGAATGGTGGCCCTTAATATGGCAACCTTGTCTGGCTGCATCAGCTCCGGGCATCAGCTAGCCTACATGAAGTATTAGTCCGGGGGTGAAACATGGTTTGAGGGTGATACGATGCAATGGGGTCCACACAAAATGTTTTTGCACATTTTATATCCGGACAGATTTAGAAACTGGATGATGCCACTTTGGCACCCTTGAGCATTTTGAGAAATATGCAAATTAGTGCGGCCATTAATGAGAAACCTATTTCCTCTGATATCTCCATGACTAATCATGCTACAGTATTACTTTTCACATATATACCCATGTTTTCATGGTCGCAGAATACTATAAAAAATACTTACAAAAATATTTAATGTTTTTCAATATCTTAGCATAAAAATCCCGGGGAAACATAGCCAAAACCGATAACAAATGAGCATTACCAAGATATTTAATTTCCGATTTTATGTATATCCCAATTAAGCTCGATATTTGAGACAGCAGAAAGTTATTGAACACTGAACTGTTTCAAGCTTTTGTTTAAAAATTAAATAGACTCTTGTCCAGGTCAAAATCATGGTACAAGGTGCTTTTAGTGAGCTGCATGCAGCTGATGCCAGATACCATGAGGATTGTAGGTCATCCTTTATGGCACCTCGGTCAGTCAAATCTGCATCTGGCATTGTTGAACCAAGTACGGTGGGATATGAAGCACTAGAGTTGACCGTGTCTGAGATAAGAAGTAATCCATCACGAATCTGGAACTCATTGGAGCTACATAACATGTACCTGTCCCATGGTGGCGTCAATCGTTCTAGACGGACACTTATAAAAAACTTTCTCAAAACTTTGGTCCAGATCTGTTGGTTCTTTTTGGTGTGGGTGTTGCTTCTTTAGTTTTGTTACGAGGTAGAGCATCTAAATTGATTAATATAGTTGCAACCAATGAAGATGATGATAATCTTGGTATGGCCCTAGACAAAGTTGCTAACCAAATAATCCATGAATCTAAGGAATTGTCAAAATGTCGTGCTAAAAACTCATATCAGAATTTGATGGAAGTTTTAGAAACCAAAGCATCACAAAGCAAGACTACTCAGTGGTGGGTTGAAAACTTGGTTAAACCAATCTTCATCATGATGCTTTTTGTCCGGGCAGAACGGGAGGTAGACTGGCCTTTACACCTCTGGGCAGTGAAGGAAATGATACCTTATTTCTTCGCTGCAGGCCATTGGAACTATGCGAGGTATGCTACATACTACCTGCATTCGATGGAGAAACTTTCAAAAAAAGTGTTCCGTTGCTTCATGAAAGGGGAACATGTGATGCGGCATAAACCTGGTTACACAGAGCAGTGTGCCACCAGTTCCAACCAGACACAGACGGCACGCGTGTATCAAAATGCGACAGCTCTCCCAGCAAACACGAAGACTGACCCAATGTTGTTTCAATGTTGGTCCAGCGCCGTTGGCGGTGGGCCAATATTGAAACAGCATTGGGTCAAATCCTCGCGTTTGCTGGGCTCCACACAGGTGTCTGTCTACACCCATCCCGCCCCTACCATAATATTCTCGCCAGCCGATCAGGGTACTTTTAGCAAGACAGCCGGCCAATCACAAGCTTACTACAATACTTGAAATTGAGAGCGGGGACATATGACGTCAACCATCTGTACATTTTAACATGCGAAGTAGCAGTGTCTAGGGTGGGCAGTGTAAAACCTGGTGCATAGAATGCCATATGGAGTGATATGTACATAGAAACTACATTCATGCGATATGGTCATGGTCCAAAGGGCATTGTTGGTATTACGCTGCAACCATCTGCTTTAAAACGGTGGGCACTCAGCATGCACACATGCAGTCGGCTTGTCCAGGACGTGGCAGATATGGACAAATGATACACAGAAAAGGAGGTAATGATTCACAAAGATGAAAGACCTGTGCGAATAAAATCAGATGCTCAATACAGGCGAAAAATTCTACATAAGCTCGAGTCCTGCATAGATCCCATGGATCCAACTAATCATCCAGATGAACTCGTTAATATAGTGACTGGCAGAGTAGCCCCAGGCACTGTTAATGCAGGATTGTCAGTTTAGATAAGAACAGCGCAGCTCAGAGAATTTGAAGAAAGTCTGCCGGATGGTTTCAACAGCACAATATCCAAAAAAGTTGTGACCATGTCTGTCAATAGAAAGGCATTGAAAGTTGGATCTACTCGCGTTGTTGATGCAAACCTTATCTACAATAGAGTCCTTGGCCTTCATCAATCCCGGGGTATTCAGCTTGATAAAGTACTGCATCACGAGCTACCACCCCTACCAACATCAATGTTTGATGAAACAGGTATAATGAGACTCTCAACAACAAAATCTACTCTCAAGAACAAACTGCAAGTGGAAGTACCCTGGAGACTTACACATGAACCCCAAGCCACCATCATGAATGGCTGCGCAATACTATGGATAATTAATTGGCCAAGCAAAGGTACTGTTCACGACTATGTACACAATTTTGCCAGCTATTATCGACCAAGACTAGAACATGTGACATCTATTTGGTTTTTGATAGATTTGTCAGCTACAGTATTAAAGGTGAGGCACGTCTTGCACGAGCTGGTCAGCACGCAAACAGACGCCATAAACTGAGTCTTCAAACTCCACTGCCCCCACAAAAAGTTGTGTTGACAGTGCCGGAAAACAAGATTCAATTGATTGACATCATATTATTCGCAATCAATCGCAATGACTTTAAAACATTTCATGAAGAAGCAGATGTGATCATCATTCAACAGATGCTCGAGTTAGCGACCAAGCTGCATTAACATTCTATGTGATGATACTGATGTCTTTGCCCTGCTCCTCTACTATTACGTGCAGTGTCACCTAACATGTACTCTTACAATGGAAAGTACTAGCTCTAACAGGATGTTAGTAGACATTGCAGCAACGTCTAAGAAACATGGGCCTATAATCTCCCAACTCTTGACTGCGCATGCAATTTCAGGTTGTGATACTGTGGGACAACTGTAGGCCCCTATGGCATAGGAAAAGGTACGGTAATCAAGGCATTACTTGGGGGTCAGCAAATAAAAAAGCTAGGCGGATGATATCACTGCAGAATGTATGCAGTTCATTGCTGCATGTTATGGCTGCAAGAAGGGTGTGAATATGTCACTGGTACGTGCAGATGTTTGGTCCAAAAAAATGGCCAAGCCAAAGTTAACGAAAGCACCTGAGTTGAAGTCTCTGCCGCCAACTAAGGAAGCATTTGAACTACATTTTCTAAGGGCACACATCCAAACTGCCATATGGAAATCTGCTAATGATTCTCGTCCACCAGAGCTTGAACCCACGACGTAAGGATGGGAACGTGACGTGGTCTCGAAGTCACTAGTACCAATCACTCTGCCCCCTGACGTTGCATTGGCTCCACCTGAGGTATTGGAGCTTATCAGATGTGGTTGCTCTTCTCAGACCCCATGTTCGACAGCACAGTGTAGATGCTCAGTTGCTAAGCTATCCCTTACATTGTTTTGTACCTGCCATGGTGAAGCTGTTTGCGGCAATGAGAGTAACACAGCCGCACAAACTAGTGAATTATACGAGGGAGATTATTAAGAACACAATATGCCGAATACAAATATTTGAGCATTACTTTTCAAGCTCTAAAACAACTCATTATTGCAGCAATGTCATCATCACAATTCCGCTTACTTGTAAAATTCATGCTTACTAAATGATTAAACTGCACCACCATTGTATCAAGCGTCATTACTCTATTTAGAAAATCAATCAATTATATCACACTTTGGTTCCTAACATAAGTGTATTGAAGAAAAAAATACATTGCATATAGTAATCCTTGGCTTTTATTTGTCATGTAAGTTAATGTATACAAGTTTTCAGGATGCTTGATTGGCTTAGACGTCTTTAAATAAAATCATAATATTCTCTATTTTTTTTTATTTCAAGTGTTAGGTCATTTTTAACGTTTCCTTCGTATTCCCTGACCATGAAAACATAGGTATAGAAACAAATTTTGTGGTGATATCATGCCTAGTCATAGAGATATCGGGGAAAATAGATTTTCCGGTGATGGCCGCACTAATTTGCATATTTCTCAAAACGCTCAAGGATGCCAGGGTGGCATCATCCAGTTTTTGCATCTAGACATATTTTAGATCACAAAAATGCAAAAACATTTTGTGTGGACCCTATTACACGCTTTGGCGGAGTTTTCCCAGACTATATGATTCTACCATCGGCTTCTTGCTGAGTAGGTCTACAAGGCTCTAGATCCTAGCTCCTTGTCCAATGTTTAAGGAATACAGGCAACATCCTCACCTTTTGTAGTTTTATATTTTGAATGTCATTTTTACAGATCTCAGTTGCCACATATTCAAACAGCTGAACTTTGTTTTCGTTTATTCTGAGGAAGCTTTGCCAATTTTGGTAGCTTACCGCGAGCCACAACTCTTTTACGGATTCCAGTTCCTCTGTTCTCTTGTGCAGATCTGTTGTTTCAGTGGTCCTGAGTTATAAGCGTCCCACACAATGCTAAGACCATTTTTTTTTTACTATTTTGGGATTTCAATAAGAGCTTTTATTAAAACCCATATTAAACATGTTCAAACAATACAATGCAATTAAAGAATCCGCCTTATCCTGAAAATAAACATTCATTTATTAGCACTATTTGAGCCATAGTGTGCAATTGATGTATCAAATATAAAAATAAACCTCTCTTTTATTAGACAGAAATTCCGTCTCTAGCGTACTCGCTGGCTGTCAGTGAAAAGCCATGAGAGGACTGTTGCACAGGTTACTCTTTTATACCCAAAATACATTGTTTTTACGACACTTTACTGAGGAAAAGTTTTATTCGTTGTTATTTATTCATTATATTAGTTTTCTGTACCACAATACGGAGATATAATTAGGCCTACCATGATTTCAATTTTGCTATATTTTTTCTAATATTGATGTACAGCTCTTTCCATTAAAAATGGCAAATATGGGTGTGTGGCACCCCAAGCCCCATGGATCCGCCCCTGCTTTGATTAAAAGGGCTAACATCATTAAGAAACATTTTTTGTAGATATTTTGGTGAGACAATTTTTTTTTAAATTTTCAAACAATTACAATTACTCGAATTTTTAAATGAAGGTGGGGGGTAAAAATGCCCCGAGCGAAGCCCTTACGCTACAGCTACAAGGTAGTTCGGCTCCCGATGTGGATTAGTAGGCCCCTAGTAGGCTACCTTTGTGTAGCTCTGTACCAAATTTGATGCTTTATCACATTCTGGACGATTATACCTATATTATGGCATTTATTGTACATATTAATTTGGCGAAAAAGGGGGCGTGAACCCCTAACGCCCCATGGATTTTTGGGGGTGTTTTCGCGTTTTTTTATTTAATGTAGACGGCCTACGTCATCAAACATATTTTAATCACTGGCATTATTAAAACAAAAATCATTGCATAGATGTGTCCTTTGTCGTTTAGGTCCTGCTCGTCATAATTTATTTGAATGAAGTGATCCCCCCCCCCCCCCCCTTGTCATTGATGCCCTATAACTTTCTTATACATGTATGTAGATACAGATGCACACTGGGGCTTAAAATGATCCCAAGATGCTACTCTCTCAGGAAATCTAGGGTGTCGTCTGTTGGCGGTGCCGATGAGAGGGGGGGGGTGCAACACGACCACTTTTCTGTGACACTCTAGACCAATTTTTAGTCGTAAAATTCGTGCCTTTGCATAAATAGTTGAGCTTGGCACCGCTCGAAATTGGATTCGGCATAGACCTACTCGAAAATGGTTAAAAACACTGTAAAATCAATTTCTGTACGCTTCGTACCGTTGGTATTTTTAATAGACAATGTCTGTGATCACAAACAGTCTACCTATTAAAATATATTTTTTATGTCCGACTATAAACCCGCTTGTCGGATCATCGACCTGTATGTGGACATATAGGCCTAGATCGAGAACCTCATTATCCCCATGTGTTAGGGTGCAAAGGGTTAATGAACTAACAATAACAGTATTATAAATAAACAAGGCTATCTTAAGATTGTGCCGTAATAGTTAATATCCAACACAGTCTTATTATGATTTCTGCTGGACAGTTATATATTACAACTATGTCGTCATAAGTGATAAGACTGTGACGTCACACACGTGCTAACAAGTGTTGTGTTCTAAAGAGCACTTGTCTGCTTGTCAAGACGCACCTTCTCACTCTCACTGACCATGTTCACAGCTGACACTGCATCCTTTCATTTCTGTTTCAATTTCTGCATGATCTGAACACACCACATATTTTTCACTGAAGGCAGTGCCAGTGGAGTTGTAAGATTCTAGATTCAGTTAGTAGCCTAGATATATTATCATTATGTCAACAACCGGTGCCATTCACTGTAATCAGATTCAGATGCCGATCCAGCTTGAATCTCAAAGTCAGATGATGACAGAAGCCCAAGCACATGCCATCGATGTCGCCACACCTGCTCCTGCCTGTCCTGGACCGGCTGGACCATCAGTTAATAACATGAACATGATCCCAGGAAATGGTGGTGCTCTGCTAAATCATGTTAATCCCAATCATGGCAGTCTTCTTGTCAATAAAAATGATACAGTCACTGGGAACAATGCACTTTTTTCAGCCGCGGCAAGGGCTGGACAGAGTCAGGGATCCCACGGCCACGCGATGTCGTCAACTATGTCTATGACAATGAATAATCTTGCTCCCCATGGCCAGGGCCAAGGGCATGAAATGGGCCTTCATTCCGATTACTGTAGCGTTAGACAGCGGCACCCACATTATCCTTCAAATCATAATAACGGTAAGTTGGTTTGTAGAGAGTTGGCTAAACCCTCTCAATCATCAATGACAATGGTAGATTATCATCATCAATCATAACTGGAACTTAGTCTTAGAACTTAGAATGACTACTTCAGCAGCCCTCCATTGTGGAGTATCAGGCTAGCCTAGAGGGGGAAAAAGAGGCTGGCAGATCTAGTCGACCAGCTGACTCTTGAATGCTGCCACAGTTTTTGATTCTATGGCAGCTGCCGGAAGAGAATTCCAATCAGGGATAGTTCGATGCCAAAAATAATTTTGTCCCAGTGTGGTGTTAGCTGATGTGTTTATACTATAGGCCTGATTGTGCCCACCACGTATTCTTCTATCTGCTGGGATTAAACGGTCATTAATAGGAATTTCGACTAGACCTAACAGGCTAACTCATTTAAAATTTCGATCATACATAAAAGTCTAGAATTTTTTCGTCTTGTTTTCAAGTCAGTCCAGCCCAGGTTCTGAATGATAGATGTCACACTGACTGGCTGTTTGTCTATAATTTTGGGTGACAAATATTGCTTAGCCTTGTTGTTAGGCCTATTTTAGGGGACACTGTGACTGTCACTGTGAAAATTTGGGTTCTCCAAAATAAGTGACCTGCACCAGTGCAGGGTTTCCCCCAGAAGCATTATGGTAACTGGCGGTTCCGTTTCATCGCGGCGCACATAGTCTGGGGTCCGGATGCATACCCCCCCTCCGGGAAGATTTGAATATAAAAATTTCTTTATATAGACTAGCCCTGGGCCTAGGTCTACAGTCTGTTTCACCAGAACCTGGGAGTAGCCTCTACTTTCTGGAAAAATATATTCTATGACACAATTATCTGAAGCGCATGCTTTTCGTCGATTTCTCCGTCAATTCCGAACCGATTTTCTTGAAATTTTGCACAGGACATTTTCTAGACATGTCCTAACATAGGTAAAAATTCCGTGAAGTTTAAAGCAGAATTACAAACGTTAGACCATTTGACATTTAAAATATGACGTTCCTCTATAAACCCATTACACTAATTCTGGAATTTTATTAGATCTACATGTCAAATGGTCTAACTTTTGAAATATTGAATATAATTTCGCGAAATTTTTACCGATGTTAGGACATGATTTAGAAATGTCCTGTGCAAAGGAAATCGGTTCAGAATTGACGGAGAAATCGACAAAAAGCATGCGCTCCAGATAATTCTGTCCTAGACTGTAGTTATAAAACTAATTTGTATCCATGACCATCGTTTGCACTGGTAGAGTCTACATGTCATTTTTTATGGCATTGTAAAATGTGTTCATTAAGCTTTAACGTGTATATTGACTGTAGACCCTACCATTTTTTTTAGCAGCCATGTGTAGACTGAAAAATAAAAACTAAGCATTTGCTAACATGGCAGTTTGGGGAGAGCATTTAATGATTTTACTGTTCAAAGCATCATGGCATTTGGAAAAGCGTCATGGGAATTACTGAACTGAAGCATCAGGGTGAAATTTTAAAGCAACATGGTAGGCCTACCATGATGCTTAGATGCTTTGGGGGAAACCCTGCCAGTGACCAGGATACTGTCAGTGTTTTTATCCCGATCCTGCCCCTGGGCCTGGTGACAGTGGTGTTCCAGAATGGTGGAAAAACTATAGTCTAGGCTAGATCTAGCCTATTTTGAATGCTTAAAGTAAAAAGATAATGTAACTAGACTAGTAGAGTCTAATTAATCATAGACATGTAGGCCTAGTCTAGATTTTTAGACTAGACTACAATATGTAGTAATGGGTTGATTCGGAGGGTTTTGACGACATGTAGTAAATGTTGTATAGTAGGCCCTATACCCCCGGTCAGATTAACTTGTTGTAGGGCCTATAATTATAGTTGTAGACCAGACGGCGTCATAGTCTATGTTTTCGCCGATTTCTCAGACTCTGTCAATAATCAATTGAATTGTCAAACAATTTTCATGAAATTTAGCAAGGACTATTTTCGAGTCTACCGTGAATTTTTTATCGGAAAATATTGTATAGGTCTATAGTGGCATTCACATTAAAAATCGCATTTTAGGGGGATCATATGGTGTTACTGATTCGCTATTCACGTGGAAAGTACTCACAATATTGACCTAAAACTTTGAGTCAGTATAAAACATATGTTCTACCATAACACAACTTATTTTCATTTGATTAGTTTGAATAATGCCACAGATGGAAAGGGTTAAAATATTACTTGATATAGTTACGGTCCGCCACTCAACCAAATAAACAAGTTATGTTCACTGCAGCCGTTCACACGTGTACACGAGGACAAGTCAATTAAGCCTGACGGGTTGAGTAGGTTGTTTTAATTGTTACGTATGCAGGTGCGTTGTATAATAATCAGGCTCTGTGATCCACTTAGCCTATTGTGTATGCTAGTACCAGCATGAGCTGATTAGCACCGCCTTGCAGGTGAGGGGTGGCTGGGGCTCCTGAAGAGTGGGTAACATTACCTTCATGTGCAATTTGATCGCGCAATTACTTTTCAATTATCAGTTTCAATAGTTGAATGTTGTTGTAAAATAATATGTACTTATTTAGCGTCAATCACATATGTAGGCTATTACTCAATGTGAACATGGTAAATGGGAAGTGAACATAATCATTGATTTAATTTCACTTCCTTTCAAACAATAATTTCATGCCAATATAGGCCTAATGTAAGGTGCCTTACTTTATTTATTTTTATTATCAAATTTGGTATGTTTGTATATAAACATTTTATAGACTTTATTGATTTGATTAGATTTATTATAGTATACATGTAGACTATAGGCTTATGTATAACCGGTAAGCAACAATTAGCAAAATGTTGAACAAGATAAGTGAATAGAATGAAACTATTTTCTACAACGGTGCAATATAGGCTAGGCCTACAGTCTGTTTCACCAGATCCTGGGAGTAGCCTTTTTTCAATTTACGCGATCGCTGTTTAAAAATTTTCAACAAAATTTTTCACGGATCATTTTTTCATCTTCCCCCAGCATCCCTGAAAATTTGGTTGATTTTTTGGGGGTATTATCAAAGTTAGACCATTTGGCATGTAATAAATTTTCAAAATCACATCTCTCTTTAACATCATTACCGTGAAACAAGAATTCTATTACATGCCAAATGGTCTAACTTACAAAATACACAACAAAATTCCACAAAATTTTCAGCGATGTTGGGGGAAGATGAAAAAATGATCTGAGAAAAATGTTGTTGAAAAATTTCAAACAACGACCCAGCAAATTGAAAAAAGGCTACTCCCAGGATCTGGTGAAACAGACTGTAGCCTACTGGTAATGAAGAATTTCATCATAAACATAACAAAATAGCTCTACACCGATTGATTTAGGATATCTAGCCTACTTATAGATGTTGAATTCAATAGCTTTTATATAAAGAAAAAAAACCACGCCTATTTGGTGATGACGCATGGGCCCTATCCCAGCAAACATGAGACGTTGCCCAACGATGGTTTACTGTTTGCAACGCTGGTCCAACGGTAAACCAGCGTTGCAAATTGGTCCAACGTCTCATAAGTTTGCTGGGCATAGGCCTATATATATCGCCAGAAATTCACTTAATAAGTGACCGACATAGCCTATATAATATAGGTGATTGATTGATTGATGTTGACAATACAAATTATTGGTATATTGTGGCGCCAGGCTCATTGGCTAACTCAGGGCACGGGTGTATCGGGTTCGAGTCCCGCTGCGGCCGATATCTTTACTTGGTGCACACATGCAGTGACCCAAACTGTTCAAATTCGTGGGATAATGACGACAGAAACGTATTTATAACCGATTTGCGCCGCATCAAAAAACTTATAAAGAAATAAAGAAAACAAAATGACCAATATGTCAAAGTTGACATGTAGCCTAAACGGTCAAAAATATAAGTCCAATAACTGATGAGCATTATAATCGCACCTCACACGGTTCACATCCTCTACTGCAGATGAAACAGGGCTATAATTCGGCGACGCAATTTTTTTCAGTCACAAAAGGCTGGAAAGCGAAATGGAGAGTAAAGAAATACAAGAGAGCCAAGAAAAGCAGCAATTATCATGATTATGAAAAGCGAGAGACAAAAATACTAAAGAGCCTGGCCTAAATCATTAAAAGTAATCTCGACCCAAAGGCCTGAAAATGTCCATTAAGACTTTTCAATGACTGCGCGGGCTGTGGGCTGAGCATGCGGGCATGTAACTGAAATGTTACTGATTCTATGAAAAAAACTATTTTCGACCTGATTATTCAAGGGCAAGTCTTTGATATGATCGTCCAATTTTGTACGGGGTCAATCTGTGGCTGAAACCTGTTTCAGCTACTGGGGCTAAAGGTACTAGTCCACCTACAAAAGTCGAAACTTGCCTGGTACATTAAAAGTTTGAATTGCTAAAATATTATTAGATTAAAGCATTTCAACAATACAAAATAACAAAAACTGAAAGAATCTTGATACTCCTTGCAAAGTTTGAATTTGGCTAAAATTGGGTGGTGGGCTAGTTCCTTTTAATTGATTAGTTAGTAGGTGCTTGGTCTTTGTGCACAGGTTGTAGGCCCACCCCCATGAGGTAAATTAACCCAAGAAGTAAATATTTTGAATCAATGATTCGAAACCTCGCCTGAAAAGGAGGGGCTTCTTGGGCATTTCTGTAGGCCTTTTGAGCTGTAATCCCACGGGCTATGCTCGGCAATTTTTTTATGTTCCTAATCGCAAGTTATCTTCAAATCCCCCTTGACATCCTCGAACCCACACCCACAACTCTCGACCTTCAAGCCTCGATCCACAACCCCTTCGACCCACAAACCCTCGATCCTAGACCCACAACCCCCTCGACCCACAACAACAAAAGCATATTTTTATTTATCCCATTATATGGTAGATCTATTAACCAAATATTTCTATTCCAAGTAATCTATATCTGGACGCTTCAAGTTCCGAAGTTGTTCGGAAGTCCCCACGCTCCCGGGACTTCAAGTCACCCATATGGGACTCACTGCAGGCAGTTAAATTAACTATATATAATTATAGTCAACATATCTGTTAGAGGGGGGGGGGGAACTATTCAATCTCCGGGAGGCGGAGGGGCTGGATTATATATACGCGCCCCGGTGGTTCCCTGAAAATGTCAAATTTGTACCATTAGCTATTAGTTTTTTATCTCTTCCTTTTCTTTGAAAATAAATGATAATTCCGTCTTGCTTGTAAATCACTGTGTCTCTTATTTTTCGTCATCTGGGTTTCTGGAGCCTCTCTTGCAGGCCTACAGTTAGCCTTGTCGTCCCCTCCCAGGCCGTGGATTGATGTATTTCCTTTACCCGAAAAATTCAACAAGGCGGTGACTGAGAGCGAACGCGACCCCAAGGTCCGATAAATGTCCATAACTTTTTAGTGACTGTGCGACCTCTGAGCTGAGCATGCCGGCATGGAACTGAAATGTTGCTGATTCTAAAAAAACTATTTTCGACCTGATCATGGCCCGTATTTTCCGATATGACAGTCAAAGAAATGTCCCACGATTTTGTATGCAGTCAATCTGTGGCTGAAACTTGTTTCAGCCACTGGGGCTAGCCTACAGTGTCGCATCTTCAAGTGTCTCTCACTTTCCAACACAGTGGTATTTTTAGTCACTCTGATATATCACTGTTTATCACGCTCGTACCACCATATGTACATGATAAAAATTGAGTTTATATAAAGGAAATCACACGTGTATAAGATAAGTGTACAGTCAGGAATTTTTTCTAAGGTTTAGTTATACCGTATTCAATCTAATAATGCCCATAATCAAATAAACGCTCAGTGCACCCCTGCTTTGAAAATAAAACCCACGATATAGCATGTAGTCTACACTATATATGATAATTAAATAATAGCCTAATCTAATACTCCACCACCCCCTCTAATCACGTACAGGGGGGTGTTCTAATTAATATGAAAAATAAAATGTAGGTATGGGCCTAATAATTTATATAGGCCTATTATAATTAATAATATCTCCGTAGGGCCTAACTTTTCCTTATAAAAAATGTCAACCCAAAAATTGTTTTATACATAGATCTAGGGCCTCATTACCGGTAATTTTGTTATTCATGCAGGCTATAACAGTTTCTGATAGTTTCCATATTTGTCTTACCGGTATAGCCGGTAGGCCCTATGTATACAAAAATATGAATTAAAGTCTGCTACTTTTCTCATAATCATAAAATGAGCTACATAAAAAGCTACAACCTATTATAAAGGCACATTATAACTGATACCAGATATGCCTTATATAGTCACAAATGTGCCTGGACGTTTAGGATACAACGGGAACAGGCACATTTTGGAGAGTGCATCACGGCAAATAGGCCTAGATGCCTTTATCTGATAAATCCATAGAAATATATTATATATGGGTCATTCCACACGAAAGTGGACATTTAGGTAGAAAAGAAATGTTGGTTATTTAACAAATATTTTGCCTTTATTGTACAGACAACACCCGTAAATGAAAATAATCACACTGAAAAACAATTGTGAGAGCCTGGGAATATGATTTTTTTTATTTTAAGATAACAATTTAATAATCTGTAAAATATAGGATTTTTACATATAAAATGTATTTGTCCATAGTTTCTATAGATTTTCTGAAGAAAATAAAATTAGACATGCATTCATCTTGCAAACTACAGGTCTTTGATACAAATTAGTGGTTAACAGTGATAAAATGACATTTGACTTCTAAAAGTAGTAAAAAAATTGTCGTTACGGACGTTACATTGATATTGATATGTTTAGTGTATTTTCTAGTTTTCTCATGAGGTAGAATCAGTATTAAATACCTCTCTCTTTTAGAAGACAGCTGTTTTTAGGGGTGGTGGGCATAGACATATTTTTTTAAATAGAAAACTACTATATTCTAACATATAGAGCTGCAAAGTATGTACGTCCGTAACGTTACGGACGTACAAAAATCGTTACGGACGTTACATCTTATAGTAATAAAGAAAAGCATTCTAAAAACATACAAGAAACTGAAAAAAATATTTCTACTCTTCATTTGTTGGTCCAAATATACAAAAAAAAAGTTTTATTCTATTGATTATATTATATATTATATCATATTATCATGATTATTACATAATTTTTTTGTCATTCTTTTGAAATTGACTGTGATACCATTTACTGCGAGACTGATCTTAGTCTATTTTTTTGGTGGGAAATATCACCAGTTTTATTTTGAACTCTGCATGTGAGTATGATATTTGGATTATTGCTGCATTTAAGGTCTTGTCATAACAATATTTGGCAATATTGAAGATTATAACTTCAAGAATCTAACAGATATAGATCTGTAGCATTAATAACAAGTTAAATCATACTATTTTTATGTAAATTGAAACACAGGATTATTATATGTGAATTGAAACCATGATTTGTGCTTCTCATGATTATCTAGACTCCACAAACCTAGTTTCTCACCTTTTTCATGTTTGCTAAATTATCAGATTATATTTCTTCTTACCAAAAACGACATATATATATAAAAAAAATTCTGATCACATTTTAATCCCCATATAATCATGATAATTCACCCTTTTACTACGGCCACTAGACAATAAACACTCAATAGCGCATTTGAAAAAAAAACTCCATCAGATCTTTTTTTTTAAAACTTGCATGAGAGCTAGCTAGAACATTAACACTTGGAGCGCTGAAATATGCTGATTAACCATATAAAGGGTTATTAGGGGTAATAATGTCATAATTGGTAGGGATGAAAAGTATGTACGTCCGTAACGTACATGTATACATTTACATTGTATATTTAGACCAATTTCACACGCACATCCCTATTCGTAAAAGACTGGAGAGTGAAATATCACACATCTTAAACTTAAGATGTGTGCCTTTATAGGTTAAAGCGTCTAAGTGAGCGTCGAGTACTAGAAAAGCAAAATGTACGGTTTCGGGTACATAGGGATATCCATGAAAAATTTCAACGCAATCAAATTTAAAATGGCCAATGATCGCCATAATTTACTCTAATATTCTGATATATGGCAAACTATGCCAGATACATGTAGCTGGACCATTGTTATAAAACAAAATGTGCAGTTTCAGGGGGCTGGGATATGGCTTGAAAAATGTCAACTCTGTCAAATTTGAAATCGACGACCTTCCGCCATAATTAACTTTAATATGCCTGATATCTGGCAAACTATGCTAAATAGCTAGCTAGACCATTACTATAAAACAAAATGTGTGGTTTCAGGGTGGGATATGACTTTAAAAATGTAAACTCTAGAAAATTCAAATTGGCCGACTATCGGACATGTAATTAACTTTAATATGCTTGATACATGGCAAAACTTGTCAGATAGCTAGACCATTACAATAAAACTAAATATGGTGTTTCAAGTAGGGATATGCCCTGAAAAATTTAAACTTGATCAAATTCAAAAGGCCCGATTATCTGCTATACTTACCTTTAATATTTTTAATTGGCAAACCGTGCCAGCTAGACCATCAATATAAGACAAAATTCGCGGTTTCAGGTAGGATAGCCTAGAAAACTTCACCTCAATGAAATGGCCGTCAAACTGCCGTAATTTTATTTATTATGCCTAATATCTGGCAAACCATGCAAATGATGTCAGATAGCTAGATCATTACCATTAAGCAAAATGTGCGGCTTCAGGTAGGAATATGCCCTGAAAAATGTCTCTATCTAATTTAAATTTGCCGACTATTGGCCATGATTAACTATAACTATGCCTTATATCTGGCAAACCATGCCAGATAGCTTGACCATTACTCCAAGACAAAATGTGCGGTTTCACAATGGCTTGAAAAATTTCAAAGTGATCAAATTCAAAATGGTCGACTATTGGTGATAAGGCCTAAAAAAAATATTGTTTGTTTCCGATTTCCGACTGACCCTATTAAAACATCTGCGACCCAAATTTATTTTATGGATTTTCAAAAAAAAAAAAATTTTTTTTTTTTTTTTAGAAAATACATAAAATGAGGAATGATGAGTTACTGGATGTAGTCAAAGTAACTGAAAAAACGTTACGAAAAGGAGAGGAGGGGGTCAAAAAAACAAAAAATAGTTACGTAATGTACAGATAAGACATGCATGCAAGTGAATCTGGCCCCAAATAAACTAAAAAATAATTCTTACCTACCGATTTGGTTGAAGTGACAGAAAATAAAATAAAAAATAAATTTCCTACCTACCCACTGGTTAAAATGACAACAAATCGGAAACAAACATATATTTTTTTTTGGCCTAATTAACTATAATATGCCTGATATCTGGCAGCAAACCGAGGCAGATAGCTATCCAGACCATTTCTAAAAAAAAATGTGCGATTTCTGGGAGGGATATAGCTTGAAAAATCTCAACTAGATCAAATTTAAGATGGCCCATTACTGTAAAACAAATGTGAGAGTTAAGGGAAGGATGCACCCTGGAATATTCTTATCACACTGGCGGGGCAGGGGATTATGGTGGCCGGTTGGCCTCTTGTTATGATTTCACATGGCAAGCAGTGCTAATTCCTGCAATCTGAGCCCAGATTTTTTTTTGTATTATGTCCTTAAAATTTTTTTTACGGATCTGTAAACAGGTAAAGTAGATGGATGAATTTGGGTGGCCAATAAAACAAAATTTGAAAAAATTGGCGTTTTGTATAATTTTTGGCTTTTCTGTACTTCTGTAATGTGCGATTTGACTGATTACATGCAGATGGGTCACATATCATTGAAAATATGATATATTATTTCTACTACATCAAACAGCTGTTTAGACTTGGTAATCAAAATATTTGGCTATATCATGTATTATTCCTAGTACTATAATGCAATGGATGTAACGTCCGTAACGAAACTGTGTAACGTCCGTAACGATCAATAATTGCCTGCGAACATTTGAATAGCTAAATATAATTCAAATTGACAAGGGATACAAGATACAAGCTTGAACTACAACTCATGGTAAATTTATATTTTTTCGATTTGTACTTTCCGACAAAACCGAAGTTAAACATGGCAAATGAAAAATGATGTCCTTTTTGCGTAACGTCCGTAACGCTGACAAGTATGATCATAAAAATCAAAGATATTGATTTCAAATGAAATGTTTCTATCATGCAGTCACAATAATCAACCCTATCTGGTGTTAAGTAGTATAGATTTGTGAGTTTACTTTTTTATTCACCGATTGACAGAGGCTGTCAGGTTGAAAAACGGGACTAAATGTAACGTCCGTAACGATGGAATGACCCATATATATTTTGTGTGTGCTACCATGCGTGCAAAACAAGCGTTGATTGTCATAGTTTATTTACTTAACATTAAATAGTTCTCCAAACTATTTCCATTTAGAATGCTTAAATTGCTAGCGTAGCATGAGAATGACCCGTTTGTTTAATACGCCAATGGTATAGAAAATGAGAATGTAGACCCCCGCGCCACCCAGCCGGGAGATAACCCTCGGCACCTTTTAAAATGAGTGGGCTGAGCCAAAGTACCAGGATTACAGCCCATGTGCACAAGAGGAAAGATCAACAAACATGCTGGGCGGAATTTTGGGGAGATGTTTTTTTATTTTCTCACTTCACAGCCAGTAATCACACTGAATTGAATAATCGTCTGAAAATAAAATCGCCCCATCATACAAAGTAAGTGAATATGTAAAAAAATCGACTAAAAACGGTAAATATTGATATAAGAGCGAAAAAGCATCCACCACGGTGAAAGGTGAATCCGGGTATAGTGACTAGTCTAGCTAAAAAGTTAGACCATCTGCCGATGTCGATGATCTGGCATGTAGGCTCTATGTATTATGGGCTGGTTAACACATAAATGCTTCTAGCTCACCCAAAATAATTTTATTATATATTATTTTTTGGTATGGGTAGATAAAGGCAAGTCTGTAGCAATGCCAATGTCCTAAATTGTCAGTATTAAGATTAATGTACAATAACATAGGCACATTCGATATTTGAATATATTCCGGTTTTACTGCAATTATGGTCGGCTGCTGCAAAATTATGGGCTGCTGTTGCTGGTATTATGGGCTGCACTTTGATGTTGTTAAAAAAGCATGATCCAGGGTATAATAATTTTTTTTAAATAAAAATAATGTTCCTGTATATGTTTCTGGTTACTTTGAATAAAAAAGGGACAAAAATAGTTGATAATCTAAAAATAATACACCATTTAGTTAAACTGTTACATTTTAGTAATATGCATGACTTTTTGTTGAACTTAAAGACACAAAAAAGCATGTAAACTAGGCCATTTTGCGCCTTTTGATTGGTAAGAAATTTATTTTTACGTAAAATTGTCTCAAATTAAACATTTTCATTGCCTGGACTATATGGATGATTGAACTTAAAAAAAATTGTGCAATTATTTTTTTCTTGGGTAGTATTATCTCTGAAGTTAAAGCAGCCCATATTGCAGCAATCACAAAATTGTGCTGGTATTATAGTCCAGTGGATTTTGACTAAAGCGTGTTTCGCGGTATGGACGATGTTTTATGACTGATTCTGATACTATGGGGTGTCCCGAGCAGAAATCAGCCGGGTGCCACTTTGGCACCCTTGGGCGGAATTTTTTAAGGGCAAAAACAAAATGGCCGCCAGATATTTCAAGGTCATATATGTTTTTTTCAACAAATGAAGCCAGGAACAAGTGTAATACCTCATTTTCATGTGATTTTGACTGGGCAATCCATTTCTTGTATTATTTTTATGATATAAGGTCATCTTCAAGGTCAAAACCTCAATTTCAAGGTTAAATTAGCAAAAATACCCTTTTTAACAAATAAAGCTAGGAACATGTGTAATACCTTCTGTCATTGGATTTTGTCTGAAAAACCCATTTATGGTATTAGTTTGCTGATCCAAGGTCATCTTCAAGGCCGAAAGGGCATTGCTAAGGTCAAAAACAAAATGGCCGCCAGATATCTCAAGGTCAACTATGATTGTTCAACAAATGAAGCCAGGAACAAGTGTAATACCTCATTTTCGTGTGATTTTGACCGGGCAATCCATTTCTTGTATTATTTTCATGACTCAAGGTCATTTTCAAGGTCAAAAAGTCAATTTCAAGGTCAAAAAAGCAAAATTACCATTTTTAACAAATCAAGCTGGGAACATGTGTAATACCTCTTTTTCATGTGATTTTGTCTAAAAAATCCATTTATGGTATTATTTTGTTGATCCAAGGTCATTTTCAAGGTCGAAAAGTCATTTTCAAGGTCAAAATGTAAAAATATGATATTTTAGAAACAAAATAGGAAGAAGTGTAATACGTCTTTTTGACGTGATTTTTGACTGAATAATCTATTCTTGATACTATTTTGATGATAAAAGGTCATCTTTAAGGTCAAAATGGCAATTTCACGGTCAAGTGAAGGAGAATATGATTTTCAACAAATACAGATAGAACACGTGTAAAAAACTTTTTTTTTGTGAGATTTTGAGCGAAAAATGTCTTTTTCCTATTACTTTGGTGATTTAAAGTCATTCTCAAGGACAAATATATGTTTTAGCGTATAAGGTAGAAATTGGAGTACTTATACTACCTTGTGTTGGGTTTTATTTTGACTGGATAATCTAATTCTGCTGGGTTTAAATAATCAAACATGCTCAAGGTGAAGACATCGGCTCGAAGGCATTGAATGGCAATTAGCAGAGATGTGCTAAAGAGAGATGGAAAAGTTCTAACGGTCGATGAGGAGGTATTAAAGGACAATGAGAAGGCGATAAAGGACAATGAAAAGGCATTAAAGGGCAATGAGGAGGCATATTAAAAAGAAATGAGAAGGCGGTAATGGGCCACAAGAGGCATTACAGAGCAACCGATGGCCTTATAAGGTGAGAGAGAGGCATTATGGGGCTATGGAGAGGCGCTAAAGGGAGACAATAATGCGTCTTCGTAGCTTTTAGATTAATGCCTCTTCTTTGCAATTGAAGGCCTTTCTTTCGCCCTTTAACGCCTCTTCTTCGCCCTGAACGTCCTTTTAGTTTAACGCCTCTTTATTGCAATTGAAGGCCTTTCTGTCGCCCTTTAATGCCTCTTCTTCACACTGAACGCTTCTCCATTGCTCTTTAATTTAACTCGGCGTCACATTTCAACGCTTTACCATCAATCTTTAACGCCTCCCCATGGTCCTTCGCCGCCTCCCCATCGCCATTTATCATCTCTCATTGCCCTTCAATGCTTTTGGGTCTACCTTTATATTTTTTCTTCGTCCTTTAATGCCTTCCCGTCACCATTTAACGCTTCTTCGGTGAAATTTACCGCTTCCTCTTCGCCCTTTATTGGCTTCCCATCGCCATTTAATTTCCTTTCCATCACCATTTACCGCTTCTCCACCGCCCTTTAACCCTTTAGCATCACCATTTAACGCATCTGCAGCACCTTTTTAATGCCTCTCCATCAACCTTTTAGTGCATCTCCATCAACCTTTAACACTTTTTCTTGGCCCTTTACCGCCTTTGCGTCACTCTTTGACGTCTCTCCGTCATAATTAAATTTTTCTCAGTTGCCTTTTAGCGATTCCCCGTCATTTTTAACGCTTTCTTACGCCCTAAAACACATATCCATCACTTTTTAGCACCACCGCATCACCTGTCATTTAATGCATCCTCGTCACCTTCTACCGCCATTCTATAGCCCTTTCATGCCACCCACCAACACATCCCGTCACCCTTAGCTCCTCCTCGTTGTCCTTCAACGCCTCCTCATTGCCCATTAACGCCTTCCCATCGCCATTTAACGCACTGCAGCGCCTGTTAGCATCTCTCCATCACCCTTTAATGCATCTCCATCAATATTTATTACTTTTCCGTTGCCCTTTGACGTCTGAGTCACCATTTAACGCTTCTCTGTCACCCTTTAGCAATGCTCTGTTGTTTTTAACACTTACCACTCACCCTCACACGCTTATCCAGCACACTTCAACTCCTCCCCATTGCCCTTCAGCGCTTTTCCATAGTCGTTTAACGTTTTATGTTCGCCCTTCAACGACTCCTCATCACCCTTTACCGCCTTCCCAGCGCCATTTAACACTTTCCCATCACCATTTAATGCCTCACCATCGCTTTTTAACACATTCGCATCGCCATTTAACGCATCTGCAGCGCCTATTAGCGCCTCTCCATCGAACTTTAATGCATCTATATCACTTTTAACACTTTTTCGGCCTTTAACGCCTTTCCATCGCTCTTTGACGTCTCTCCGTCACCATTTGACACTTCTCCATTGCCCTTTAACATTTCTCTGTCTTTTTTAATGCCTTCTCATTGC
This sequence comes from Flabesymbios commensalis, assembly GCA_964017125.1. Classification (NCBI taxonomy): domain Eukaryota; kingdom Metazoa; phylum Annelida; class Polychaeta; order Terebellida; family Flabelligeridae; genus Flabesymbios; species Flabesymbios commensalis. Next base: position 47,786,656 of record OZ024907.1, on the reverse strand, counting down.
ACTTAGACACCTATCCATCAACCATTAGCACTGCCCCATCACCCGTTAACGTACTTCCTTGTCACCATTCCATAGCCCTTTCATGCCACCCCGCCACCTTTTAATGCATCTTGTCGCTCTTTAACGCCCCACTTTTGCCCCTTGACGCCTCCTCGTTGCCATTCACCGCCTCCTCATTGCCCTTCAATGCCTCCTCATTGCCTTTTAATGACTACTCATTTTCTTTTAACCCTTCTTACTCGCTCTTTAACGCCTCTGGGGCGCCTCTTAGCGACTCGTCGACATCCTTTAATGCCTCCCCATTGTCTTCTACCGCCTCTGTGTGACCTTTTACCGCCTCTCCATTGATATTTTATGCTTTTTCGTCGCTATTTTACGCCTCTCCGTGACCCTTTGATGCCTTCTAGTTGTCTGATCATTTCACTCTGATGATGTTTATTTATTAAAACCCTACTAGAATTAATTTATCCAGTTAAAGATACACCAAGACAATTTATTATGTGTGCTCCAATATGTTGAATACTACGTTAAAATAATATTTGACCTTGATTTTTACATTTGGCCTACAGGATCACCTCAAAAAACCAAAATCATACCAGAAAGATATTGTCCTAGCTTTATTTGTTGAAAATCATATTTTCGCTTACCTGACCTTGAAATTGACACACTGACCTTGAAAATGACCTTTAATCATAAAAATAGTAGCAGAAATGGATTATTTGTCAAAATTACACCAAAAAGACGTACAACACTTTTTGCTATTTATGTTTGTTAATTTTTTGTTTGTTTGTTAATTTTGATGACCTTGAATTGAAATTGACCTTGAAGATAACCTTAATCACTCAAATAATACTATAATTGGATTTGTCAGTCAAAATCTCATAAAAAGAGGTATTACACACATTCCTAGCTTTATTTGTTAAAAAATGATATTTTCTCTTACTTCACCTTGAAATTGACCCCTTTGACCTTGAAGATGACCTTGAATAATCAAGATATCAGATATGGAATGCCCAGTCAAAATTGCATGAGGTATTACACATGTTCCTAGCTGTATTTGTTAAAAACGGTAATTTTGCTTAATTGACCTTGATATTTGACCTTTTGACCTTGAATCATGCAAATAATACAAGAAATGAATTGCCCGGTCAAAATCACATGAAAATGAGGTATTACATTTGTTCCTAGCTTCATTTGTTGAAAAATCATATTTGACCTTGAAATATCTGGCAACCATTTTGTTTTTGACCTTGGAAAGGACTTTCGACCTTGAAGCTAACCTTGGATCAACAGAATAATACCATACATTCATTTCTAGAAAAAATCCCATGTAAAAGAGGTATTACACATGTTCCTATCTTTATTTGTTTAAAATAGCATTTTTGCTTCTTTGACCTTGAAATTGTCTTTTTTGACCTTGAAGATGGCCTTGAGTCATCAAAATAATACAAGAAATGGATTGCCCAGTCAAAATCACATGAAAATGAGGTAATACACTTGTTCCTGGCTTCATTTGTTGAAAAATCATATTTGACCTTGAAATATTTGGCGGCCATTTTGTTTTTGCCTCTAAAAAATTCCGCCCAAGGGTGCCAAAGTGGCTGATTCCTGCTCAGGACATCCCTTAGAACCAGAATCAATAATAAAACATCGTCCATACCGCGAAACACGCTTGAGTAAAAAAATGCCATTTGACAACTGGACTATTATGGGCGATTTGCTTTAGAAGGGTGTTCTATATTGATAAAAATTGACTCAAATATGCAGATTAAACAGTTTTTGTCAACTATTGACTTATTTTGTACATATATTTTCAATTATTTTAATTTCTTTTCATTTTACCAGGAATAACAGAGAATTTTTTTTGTGTGTTTTTAAATTTTTTATATTGTGAATGCTGAAAATATCCAGGCTAAACAAAATCTGTCTTGATCTTCAGTCCTAGGCCTTGGCCTACCTTTCACTACAATTTATAATTATATAGTCTACAAAAAGTAGATGTAGACTATTCTATAAATTATTATGTAACGTTAGACTGTTAGTGTCTAGATCTGTAGTGAAGGCCTAGCCACTAGGCTAACTGATGACGTAGTCGTAGGCAAGCCTAGCCATATAGACATATATAGTAGGCCTATAGGGCCTAATAAACTAGGACTAGCACTGAGGCTACTGAGATATGCAAACGGTGTCCATTTGAGTGTGATATGGAACAACACTTGTTCAATAAATAAGGACTTAATGTGTGAGTTTTCAGGCGAACACCTTATTCATTGAACATGTGCTGAAGACCCTATTTCCCCATAGCCATATATAGGCCTATAGCCTAGGCTATACATGCATGTCCAAAATAAGAAATGCAGGAATTTCGTCTCTATATCTAGCCTAACTGGTAAATGCGCAGCACAAAAATTAAAAAAAATTGCAGGTCTAGTCTATGGACATGTTTACATCATATGGTCATATTAAGAAACCAAAATATAATCACCGATTTTATGCCTGATTAAGTCCCTTTAACATGTTTAACTTTGAAAATATAGGGATGCAAACCCTATTTCGACGACTTATATATAGAGGTACCGTACCGGTACCCTAAACATGTTTTTTAACAACGAGTTTTTAACAAGTCGCCATAATAGTCCTTGCATTCCTATATTTTCAATGCGTAAGCCATAAGTAGCCCATCGCCTATTTGGCTCAACTAACCCGTCATTCCCTAAAGGCTATTATATAGTAATAAATATGCAAACAGTGTTCATACTTTCAAAATCATGGCAATCATGAATGTAAATCAAGTCATGTTAAAATCTCCTGTCTAATGCTAGGGAGAGCCAGGAGATACATGTACTATGTAGGCCTACTAGTAAGCAAATATAGTATTCCACGGTGGTGAATGACCAACTCCGCAACTGGTACAAAATGGAGGCTATTATTCGTTGATTAGCAGGGTTTCCCCCAGAAAAATGAGAAAGCATCATGGTAACTGGCGTTTTGGGTTCAGCGCGCTGCGCGTAGTCTGGGGTTCGGAGGCAAAGTCTTCTTATATATACCTTCTAGTAACTTATAAAGCTAATTTGTAGGTCTGAAAAAAATAAAAAATAAGCATTGGATAATAAGGCAGTTTGGGGAGAGCATTGAATGATTTTACTGAAGCATCATGGCATTTGGAAAAGCATCATGGGAATTACTGAAGCATCAGGGTAAAAGTTTAAAGCATCATGGTACCATGGTGCTTTGATGCTTTGGGGGAAACCCTGATTAGTACGTAGGCTATTCAGTCAATTTTCAAGCGATTTCCTTGAAATTTTGCGACCTATCATTGGTTTACATGTACCATTTTTCTTTATATAGGTTTAGTTATTTGGCAACAAACCTGATAATTTCTCGAAATTCAAGTGAGTAAGTAGGCCTATTTCAAAAGTTAGACCATTTGGCATGTATTTACAGTAATACGCAATTCTGAGAATAAACCGGGATGAAGCTGACGGGATTTGGCATGTTTCACAGTAATGTGTACCGGTACCACGTGACTTGACTTCCCGAGCTAATGTGAAATCTTCGTATTTATTTATTTAGCAGATTTCTCTAATTTATGCAATGACAATATAGAGGAATATGCAAACTTCAATGCACAACGTTACTAGTATGCACTCAGTCACTGTGCGATTAGTTTCCAGTGCCGAAATGGCTGCAGTGCTGTATACTCCAATAAGGGAGTTGAAATTTTACTTGAATGAACAGGTCCAGTGACCAGGCATATTGTGTGTGAAGCGTTGTAGCATTGTTTGTGCGCTATGTAAGAACTCATTATTATTATTATTTAACCAGCTCCTTGGGATGAGAATTTTCAATTTTGTTAATTTTGAAAATGTTATTTATATGAAGCTGTATAGCCTACTGATCTCAAATACAATACAAAAATATTTTTAAAAAATGTTAAATCACTGAAAAAGACAAATTTAGCTCCATTCCCAAGACGTATATTGTCGTGTAAACAAGCTTATTTACATTATACAACATCATAGAGCACAAAAACTGAGCATTAGTCCGGGGGCCTAAATTGTTTAATTTGTTGTGGACGCATACGCCACTGGGCGTCAGTTCCTTTTTCTCACTGACGCTTAGGATGTGTTGATACGTTGTACTTGCTTGTTTTTTGTGGGGTTTTTTCTGAGACAATAAACTATTTAACTACCCCCCCCCCCCCCTGGAATGGGATAGTTGTTTGGAAGTCATTTTGAGGTATGTGTGTGCACATGACTGGTTTGCGTGTTCGCTTTTTGGTATGATTATGTTACTTTAAAATGACCAGTCATCCTCGAGTCCTGACTTCTAAGTGTCCTCCGAATAATCACATTAAAAAAAAATGGTATGGTGATTACACATACTAAGATATGACCACAAAATTACTCATTTTTAAAATCTTATTAAAATTAAAAACGCTAGACATGATTATGCCTTTACGCTAAACTAGCTGCACACATTTTTCTGGTTAAAATCATCAGTCAACGACTTTATTTTTATTGGGTTTTTATCGGTGATTTTATGGTATGGTAATTACACATACTAATAAAGGACCACTAAATGACGTCTGATTTCCTGACCACAAAATAACTTTACTCGTTACACATGATTTTGAATTTACACATCGCGAACACCTTACATATTTGAAATGAAGTCTTTAGCTATAATTTAAAAAACATTTGTTTTCCATTGGTTATTTTATGGTAAGGTCATTGGTTTTGAAGTTAAAAAGACGTAGTTCTGACGTCTTCAGCAATTCCTGGGAGGGGGGGGGGATATTAATTAAAAATGCTGTAGGAACATTTAAACGTCCTTTAACAAGTGTTCAGGTATACAAAAAGTTTGTTTAGGTTTTCCACGTTTTCATAGAAATGTTGATAAAAAAAAAAAAATTAAATAAAAAACTCTGAATAAAATACAATCATGATCTGTTGGGATACATTACTTCATTACAAAATTAAAAACGAAAATTGATGTCATCCCAAGGAGCCACTTTAATAACATACCTGATCCAAAACCACAATAATATTTTCTACTGTTTAGTGGTACCAATGACCGCTTTTGGGGGTTCTGGCTCTTGGACATTCTATTTGACAGCTACTGCTAATTTCTGTTGAACGATTTTGCATAAAACAACACTAGCCACTAATGAATTATTTTGATTTTAAAATTATGAATTTAGTTATATTAGGAAGGAGACGTAGCACTGTATATATTTCACCAGTAGAAATCTGACAACACAAAGCAAATTTAAAAGCGGGAAATGTTCAGTAAACATCTTATCTCCCTGATAGATTATAAATTGTTAATTTTTTTATTGTACTTGTGAAAGGTATGGTCAACTGTCAAAAGAGTCCCCCAGAATGCAATAGTGCCCGTGGGTAGGCCAAGGCCCTATTCCATAATAATACTAAATATGCGTTTCATACCCAAAGCCTCATTAAGAGCAAGTTATCAAATCACGGCAAGTTCATATATATACTCGAGCGACATAGATCTATGAGTTAATAATTCCATCAAAGCTAAAGCCCTTAGCCCTGGTTCTTAGCTGGTCGTAAAGCTGACACCCAGTAAACACAAAACATTTGTATGACTTAATACAATGTTGGACCAACGTCGAGCACGTTGGGCCGACGTTGTATAAATGTTATGCAAATGTTTTGTGTTTGCTGGGCAGGAGGACTTCCTCTCAAATATTGTACATTTCTCCAATGTTGCTTTAGTGTTGGACCAGCGTCACAGACATTGGTCCAACAGTAAAACAGCACTGGGTCAATGTCTCGTTTAAGTAGTATCTTGTAATCAGTTTTGTTGCTGATATTAATTCCGTCACCCTGTACAGTAGGTTACTGTATGCCTACAACCCTGTACTCTATATATGCTGCTGTAGGCCTACACGTGACGGTCCCACGCATGCCCGTTTTGCAGTTGTATGAATCTTCAAACCAGTATTGTTGTACGGAGCTGAAGCACAATGTATGGAGGGGCGAAATATGCTTGACATACTTGGAAAACTCCAGCTTAGATTTTTCTAATAGGCCCTTATATATCTTTAAATAAGTTCACTTTTTCTATGATGGTTTACCGAGAATTGGTGCAATTGTGTTGATATTAAATTGTGTATGCTAACATTTTGGGCAAGGTTGTGTTCAGGAGGTAAACACGAAATATCCAGTACGATTTACTCATTATTATATACCGTACATTACTAGATGAAATTAATATTTATTATTCTGAATGGATACAAACTAAAAAGACAACACTGAACAATTGCGGATTTTCAGGATTATTGTTGAACCAAACATTCCCATGCTCTATCAAAAGAGGAAAATGTACAGAAAAGTTTATCGTATCATTAAAACATCGTTTTATTTGGTTTTGAAAATGATTTAAATGGATTCTTGAGGGAGGTCGATGCCAGTAAGCCTAGCCTAATATGCTGAGCTCTAAAGTTGCCGTCATGCTATTAAAATATGTAGCCCTATTTGACAAAAGCCATCGACATTGCTACATATAGATCCACCTATAGGCCCATTTAATTTAGCGCGATCATATTTGTGCTTTCAGATGAGCTATTTGAGTGATTTTAACAGTGTTTAAGTTCTTAGTTCTAGACTAGGATTTCAGACACAACTCAAGGATACGAATAAACAACACTAACAATAATAATTGGATGAATATTTATGTATTTTTTTCAAAATGACGACTAAATAGTGACATTTTACCAAATTTGTCCTTTTCTTGGAACTTATTAAATGTTTAACATGTTTAATGCATTTAGCACTGCTATTCGTGACGGTCATCCAAGTCATCAGCGAAATCTGAGCGTTGCGAGTTAGAGCAACTTGTGCCTGGCATTCACTGGAAGCAGCAGTGAAAGGCAGACCAATGGTTTATAGAGCGTGTCGCTCTGCCGATGTCGCTGTCTGCCGTGTGGTTTCGAATCCTGCTTGGTTCAGAATTTCCAGAGAAATATCATGTTTCTCCCCTTTCAATCTCAGGATATTGTTTCAATGTTGTGTCCTTGGGCAAGGCACTTCACCCTCTAATGCTTCACTTGACTCCGGTGAAAATGAGTAGGCTACCTGGTAGGACAGAGATGGCAATGTGTACGATAAGTTCAATGCGCCGAAATGGCTGCAGGACTGTATGCTCCCCGTGGAGCTAAAATGGCACTCAACCGAACAGGTCGAGTGACTGGGGGGTCAAATGTAAGAGTCGGATGATAGATCTTTAGACTTGATAGGTAACTTTTATGAACCTTTACCGTTACCATATTTTCGGCATGTGCATCTCCTTGATGAACACAGAACAGTCTTTCTTGCAACTGCAACATGTAACATCTAGTAGCTTTGACTGCATGGTACATCTGGATGGGCATGTATTTTTGGGCATCAATGTGCCATCAACACTCTTCTGGCTCTATGTCCCTGGCCATCCTTACCAGTCCATTGTTTGATAGTACACGTGTACACGTGATAGTATTGTGTACACAGATTGTGGTACTGAGCAGCTGCTGAAGTTAGTGGTAGGGTTTCACCGTTTGTGATTCCATATTATGTGACTTACAGTACTCTTAGTCATCGTATCACAAAATATCGTGTGCCATGAAGAATTAAAATCCTTCATCACTAGTACCACCACCCATTTTCTCTTGTCACAACAATGCCATTTTTCGCTACTATACCGGCCAAAAACTGTTCGATACCTCTGCTTGCTGGAAAGACCTTTCCCAATACTGAATCCATATAGACGGGATGTAGTGTCGCATCCCAGTATTGCGTGAATGAAAATAATGTTATCCGGTTATTGCACACATCAATACCAAGCAACTATTTAGATTATTTAATGCACTGTCATATTTTATTCTTACATAAGCCCTGATTAGGCTCTGAAATGCGAGAAACAGATCATGGTGTTGATTTCAACATGGTAGGCCTATAATAGGAGTACCAGTAAATCGGTCCGATAACAACAGTTTCCTTGTTTCTGGCTGATGCAACACCTGTTCGAATGATATGCACATTGGCATCTTGCTTGGCATGATCAGTGCTACACCCAGCATCCTCAAGTTTGTCTCTGCTTGTTGATATTCTGTAGAAATTCCTCTTTTTTGAATTGCACAATCATTCCACCATTGAAATTAACAATGACGTATTTACATGCCCCAGTACTTCTTTAATGTGTAGCATCCTCTGTTGATGACTCCTCTCTGTATCCATGTTACATATCCGAATACAGAAGACACACTGTCATATGTGGAACCTCTGGGCCATTGAAGACGATGCAGCTTTGTATATATTGAACATTTCCACTTGGTTGTCGTTGTTCTTCTTTCACAGCTTTCCATAAAGCATCAGCAAGACCTGCCTTATTTGCCTGCAGAGGAAGTGCATCTTCCACAGCAAGCTATCTTACCCACGAGCACGCAGTGCGATGCCTTGCTTTATCGAGCATAACGTCCAAGTATTTGAAATAGCAAGATACCTTGAATGTCGCGCGTCTCAAGACCGGCCAATCAGAAAGAGCTTGACAGCTAGCTGAGAGCATAGCTTGCTTGTTTCCCGTTGGTATGATAGATCAGATAGATATAAGCTCGGAATTAATTAGTTTTACTTCCTCTGCGGGCAAATAAGGCAGTATTTGTTGATGCTTTATGGAATGCTGCGAAAGAAGAACAACGACAACCAAGTGGAAATGTTCAGTATATACTTCATGGTAGCGCTTTGCTCCATCGTCTTCCATGGCCCATGTCCCCCCATATGATAGTCTGTGTCTTCTGTATGTCAGATATATAACAGAAATATGGTATAGGTGTGCTATTATTTTTGATGGCTACAATTGAAAGACGAGCTATCAACAAAGGATGATAGCTACATGTACACACCGAAGAAGAACTGGGGCATGCTCAGGCGTCACTGTAAATGTCACTGGTGGAATGATTGTGCAATCTAAAAAAGGAGGAATTCCTCCAGAACATAATTAACAAGCAACGATTTATACAATATCTTTGTGACAAACTTGAGCGTGCTGGGTGTAGCACTAATCGTGCCAAGCAGGATGCTAATGTGCTTATCATTCAAGCAACTGTTGCATCTGACCAGAAACAAGAAAACTTGTTTTTGGAGATGACACTAATTTACTACCAGTACTTAGTATTATAACATGCTGAAATCAGCACACATGATCTGTTTTTGACACCAGAGCTTAAGTAGGCTCATGTAGAAATAAAATATGGTGCATAAAACAGTAAAGAGTTGCTTTGTATTGATTTGTGAAATAACATTCTTTTCATCCGCATAATACTGGAATGTGACACTACATCCCGTCTATATGGATTAGGAAAGGGCTTGGCACTTAAAAAGTTTAAAAGTAATTATGTTTTGTTAACGAGTTATTCAGCAGTTCATGACCAGTAGCGAAAACTGACATTGTTGTGGCAAGAGAAAAGGCACTGGTGTGCTTATATGGTGGTGCTAGTGATGGAAGACTTAATACATCACGATACCGTTTTTTTGTGATAAGATGGCTAAGAGTACATCACACGTGGAACCACAGACCCTACCTACAACATTACTGCAGCAGCTGCTCAGTACCACAATCTTCGTGTGTACTATCAACTAATGGACTGGAAAGGGGTGGCTAGGGACATGAAGCTAGAAGAATGGGGATGGCACATCGATGACCAAAAGTGCATGCCCATCCAGATGGATCAGTTAGTCAAAGCTACTAAATGTTACATGTTGCAGTTGCAAAGACTGTTCATCGAGGAGGTGTACATGTCAAAAATATGGTAGAGGTAAAGGTTCATAATCACATGCCGAAAATATGGTCTACCTTGCACTGCTGTTTGCGGTGAATGCCAGGCACAAGCTGCTCTAGCTTGCAAGGCCCAGACTTCACTGATGATCTGGATGACCGTCATGAATAACAGTGCTAGATTTAATAAGGTCCGTGAAAAGGAAATATTTTGTAAAATGTTGCTATTTAGTTGTCATTTTGAACAAAATACATTTATTCATCCAAACAATCTTTAATGTTGTTTATTGATTTCCTTGTGTCTAAAAATCGTAGTCTAGAACTAAGAACTCAAGATCACTCAAATACCTCATCTGAAAGCAAAAATATGATTGCGTTTAGATATTTGGCGGACATATTGGATTTATGCAAATTTAACTTATTTCCCCCTGGCGGATCTCTTGGAACTTTAAATGTATGGTGTTCTGGGGACCTTAAGGAAATTTTTGGTGAAAAAAAAAATTATGTTGCAATTTTGTCCCAAATTTGGTGAAAAAATAGCTTACTCTGCCTGGACTACATTCATTCATTCATTCATTCATTCATTCATTCATTCATTCATTCATTCATTCATTCATTCATTCATTCATTCATTCATTTATTCATTCATTCATTCATTCATTCGCTCATTCATTCATTTATTCATTCATTCATTCATTCATTCATTTGTTCGCTTGTTCGTTCTTCATTCATTCGCTTGCTCGTTTGTTCGTTCATTCGTTCATTCATTCATTCATTCATTCATTCATTCATTCATTCATTCATTCATTCTCATATATGTACTGATCTATGTGGTGAGCATGGTACTTATGTGTGTATTATCGGTCTATGATTAGCTGAGCTATTCATTATTTAATACTTGAATGACCAATGGATGTATTAACCCTCGTACTGCTGCATGGAGCCGTATACGGTTTCAATTCAAGCATGTTTTAGATCAATTGAAATTTACTTCATCAAATAGTTTAATGTTCAGCTAATCCAGTATTGGAGATGTCTATTTTTTCACAAATATAAATATTTTTCGTCAATTGAAGCTGGAACTTGTTTCAAATGAATGAAAAATAAGCATTTCAGCAGTACCACGGCTAAAATACTTTCTTCACTTTGTTTTATAGTTGTTGTGGAAGGAGGTCAACTGAAGCGAATCCCGCGTCCCAGAAACGCTTTTATGATTTTTGCCGGCGAACATCGTAAGCTTTTCCACCAAATGCATCCAGACGTGGCAAATGGAGAAATCAGCGTGAAGTAAATATATTCTTTTTAGACATATTATTATTCTTTGACATTTCAACGTACAAATGTCGAAAATCTTTTAGATTTTATCTCGTCTTTATATCCCCACTGCTGTAACATTTAAAGTTTCTTACTTACTTAAAGTAACTCACGATAAATTTAGCCTTTAGGCCTTGATATTCTTTATGGCAAGATCATAAACATTATGTATTATTTATCTGTTACAAGGTAATTTACTATAGACATTTGTATAATAGAGATACTGCTGTCACAAAAGGTTGCGTAAATATTATGGAAAATAATACAAATCTATCAGACTTTTTTTATCGGACCGCACAAAATCATATCAGCATAAATTAGTACTTATTGGCTCTTTGATATATATGAACATTTTGAAACTTAAGAACATATATTATGTTCTTTAGTCCATAGACTAGAATTGCATAAGTCTTAATTACATTTCGGGTTGCGCATTTACCAGTTAAAGGAGAAATAGGAATAAAAATTAATTGTATACATCGATGTCAAAAATAATATGAAATACAAGAATAACATTATATCTTTAACTGGTAAATGCGCAACCGAAAATTTGGCCTGGAACTTGGCCTGATCATGCTTATTGTGTCGCTTTAGATATTTACACAGAGTCTGTAAAGCAAACGACACACTATATTCTTTATCACCTTTCTGAAAGCGATCTCTATTAGAATTAGTATTAATCACTAAAATTGTTGGCATTTTAGACTTGGAGATACCTGGCACAATCTACCGCCTGATGTCAAGAAGTTATACTTCGAAAAATCAAAACTGGAAGAGCGGGAACATAAACGCCGATTTCCTTGTAAGTTTTTCATAATGAAAATAAGACTGCTGGATGCATTGTCACTTCCTTCTTCTGCTGCTGCGAATATTATTCTAGCTTTCTCTTATTTATTTTAAAATCTGACATAAAAATCAATAATTGATGCTCAGCTTGATATTGAATAGCAGCACTGTGACGTTTATTTTACTTTTTGAAAACAAATGTATTTATTCAGGATTACAAACAGCTTTTTGGCCACAGAGTTGGTCTCTTGTGTATGAATAATAAGAAATGAATGAATAATGTATGGGTCGGTTATCAATAATCATGTTTCTGAAGGAAGTTTGGAGCAGCATGGCATATTAATTTATTTGGAGAATCTACCGGTGTTGGCTATAAAAGTATGAATAGCGAAACAAAGTTTATATATTTGTGGTTCTATCATTTGAATTTACATGAATTATCATATCCAATATTTTTTTCTTATTTGAAATAAATCTGTCAGTAATAGTGTTTGTAACTGCCGTAAAAAGGGTAATTCTAAAGATTTCGTACTGTGGGCATTCTAGAAAGTGGTGTTTGGATGATTCATCTTTATCTCTACAATTATCGCAAAACTTGGTTTCTATTAAATTATAAGTAAACCTTTGCTGGTTAAGTGCGCTTAGACCTGATCTAATTCCAGTATTCAGGTCCAGTGCATTGAGTGCAAATAGTTTTGTATTGTGGTTTTTCAGTTTTTAGCGGCGACCTAGCAGCTCTATAAACGCTGTTGTCTGTCTGTTGTCTGTCTGTCGTCTGTCTGTCTGTCTGTCGTCTGTAACACTTCGTTTCCGGCCAATATACGGTAGTCAAAGTTTCACGACCAATCAGCTGCTAACCTGGCACTAACACTGATGGGGGTTTAGGGCCAGACCTGATTAGTTTTTCACGAAAATCGGCCCATTATCTGGTGGCTAAAAAACTTCTAACCTGGCACTAACACTTACGGGTGTTATGGCCAGACCTGATTAGTTTTTCACGAAAATCAGCCGATTATCGGCCCTCTGGTGTTCCAAAAACATACAAAAGTCAGCCGAAATTGAGGTTTCCGGACACTAATGTGAAAAGTTTTTGATTAATCAGTTTCTAATCTGGCACCAACACTCATGGGGGTCGGGGCCAGACCTGATTAGTTTTTCACGAAAATCGGCCCTCTGGTGACCAAAAAACATACACAAATCAGCCAAAATTGAGGTTTCCGGATGCTAATGTGAAAAGTTGTTGACCCATCAACTTCTGATCTGGGACTAACACTCATAGGGGTAAGGGCCAGACCTGATTAGTTTTTCACGAAAATCGGCCCATTATTGGCCCTCTGGTTGAAAAAAAAACATACAAAAATCAGTCAAAATTGAGCTTTACGGACGCTAATGTGAAAAGTTTTTGACCAATCAACTTCTAACCTGGGATTAATACTCATAGCGGTCAGGGCCAGACCTGATTAGTTATTTACGAAAATCGGCCCATTATCGACCCTCTGGTGGCAAAAAACATAAGAAAATCAGCTAAAATTGAGGTTTACGGACGCTAATGTAAACAGTTTTTGACTAAAGGACTTCTAACCTTACAATTGCATCTATGGGCATGATCTGCAGAACTGATTAGCTTTTCGAGAATATCGGGCCATTTTTGGAACTGATTTGTTTCACTGGAAAATCGTCGCAGCTACCAAATCCCTCCGATTTGCACTTGTTTCAAAAATATTGTCTTAAAAAATATTTATAGTTATACTTTCTTTAATATTAGAAGTTAATTTGTTCCAAGCTAGGATAGTACTTGGAAGAAAACTACTCCTATATCTGGATGTTCGGCATTTTATGTGTTTTAAATTATTTATGTTTCTAGTAGCATATGTATGTTGACTACCGGTAGGTTGTGGTAGTAAGTTATGTAAATATGTTGGTGTCATCTTTTTTATTATTTTATACATTAAACATATAAATTTGTGTTTTTGTCGTCTGTGTTCCAATGTGTCCCATCCTAATTCTCTGTATAATGTTACTGTTTCTGTCAACTTATACGAATTTAGACAGATTACAGCACATCTCCTTTGTAAGTTATCTAAGAGGTTTAACTTGGTTATTGTACTATTGTTGTATATTATTATATTACCGTATCCGATGATTGGTCTAATGAAAGATTCATTATTTTTTTCTTTGGCTTTTATTGGTATTAAAAAGGAAGTTTTCTGTAAAAGACCAACACATTTGTTTGCAGAGCTGTAAATATAATCAATGTGATTGTCCCACGATATCTTCTTGTTACGTATTATTCCAAGGAGTTTATGATTTTTTACAAATTCTAAAATTTCATCACCTACCGTAATTTTATAGTTGGCATTTGATTAATTTTTTATATTTGAAAAGATCATACACATGGCTTTAACAGTGCTGTACTCCACTCGCCATATTTTAGATCACTTTCGCAAGTTTTTAAGATTTTTAAAGTATTTCTTCCAGATCTTGTAGATTTTTCAATTGACATATCAAGGTGATATCATCGGCAAACATATAAATTGGGATGTCTAAATCTAAGTTGATATCATTTATATTAAAAAGAGCAATGGTCCTAAAACAGACCCTTGTGGAACTACAGCATTTGAATACGCCCAATCTGACATTTTACCATTTAGAACTACTTTTTGTTTTCTATTTAAAATGTAATTTTGTAAAAGTGTATAGATTCACGTTTATACCCATTTGATCGATTTAAAAAAAAGGCCAGTATGCCAGACTGATGACTCAAATGCTTTGCTTATGTCGAGAAAGACGGCACATGTATGCTTGCGATCTTCCATATCTTGATAAGTATCATGTGTTAGTTCTAGTAATCTTCACCGTACTATCACCTTTCTTAAAACCAGAATTTCGAGTGTGCAGGATTTTGTTATTATCGAAAAATTCTTGTAATCGTTTAGTAATATTTTTTTCCATTACTTTTGATGTGTTTGACAGAAGTGAGATTGGCCGGTAGTCATTTTTATTTGGACTTTTTCTTTTGGGAACTGGTTGAACATGGGCTTCTTTCCACTTGATTGGAAACGTTCCTGGTGAAAAACACAAATTAAATATTTCTGACAGTCTAGGATGACACAGTGTGGAAGCACAGTTTTTTTTAATGTTATTTGATATTTCATCGAGGCCTGTTGCTTTAGTGACATCCAATGATTTTAAAATATTCATGACTTCTGGAGGATATTTAATAAATTAGCTTTCGCTTGTGCATCACAGAATATTTCGTCATCATCGACTAAAGTTAGAATGTTTTGATCGCGCTCATTGGCATAATTTGTCTTAAAAAGTTTCCAGTACGCTTTATTAGATGTTTTATTATTTTGAAGTTTTTCGGCCATATTCTCATTAAATTTAGTTTTGTCTTCCTTCCACGCTAGCTTCACTTCTCTTCGAGCATTTCTATGATTTTCAATATCTACCTGGTTTTTGGTTCTTTTTTCGAATTTTATTCAATCGCCCACATTTAATTATCAGTCTTCGAACAGCCTTTGTCATCCCTGGTTTATCTTGGGGTCTGATTAAAATAAGTTTATTTGGAATATAGGATTTAGCTGTATTTATTATAATTTATGTAATATTATCAACAATATCATTTATGTTATCTGATTCTTCAAAATAAAGATGCCATGGAATCCGATTTTTAATTTCTATAATCATGATAATATTTTTATTATAAGATGTAAATATTAGATCAAGTAGATTTGTTCCTCGGGTTGGTTCATCGATAATTTGGGTGATATCGTTTATATCCGCTAGGTAGACATTTTTATTATGAAGTTCACTTTCTTCACGAGATTCTCTCCACGTTTGGCACATAATCATTAAAATCTTCTAGTTTTCCCGTCTGCTTACAGCCACCTGATAACGATTTATTTATTGATTCTTGAAATGTACTAATAAAAAATTCCACTTCATCTGATGACATTTCAGGTGGTCTGTAACACGTTCCTACAAGGGCAAGTCCATGAAATTGCGACATTCGTGAGAAAATTTGAAATACAATAATTTTCAAAAATCTCATAATTTTATAATTGGTAATAATTGGGTGCTTCCAAAAACTGTGCTAACGAGGATAACTGAGGCCGTTAACATATATATATCGGAGGCGACACCTGGTGATAATTTTTCACCAAATGCCATATCAATTTACATAATTTATATCATATTCATTTTAAAAAAACATGACCGTTATAATTCATTTTTAATATTATTATTATAAATTGAAATTACCAGCACAAAAATTTTCAAATTTGAAAAAAATCAAATTCTGATCTATAGTATCGGTGGAAGCCTTTATATTACCGTGACGGACGTAACAATACGTCCGTCACGAAAAAGGACATTTTGTCTTACAGCTCCTTCCAGATAGTGATTATATCTCTATATCTCTATAGAAGTAACAGACTATCACCAAGGTATAATAATATAATAATGGCATAGATTTTTACTACTTATGAGTTGTTAAAAAATTATTAGTTATATGTTTGCGTGACGGACGTAACATTTTGTGACGGACGTAGCATGCTATTATTGGAATCGGCCTCTGCATGCCGAAAACAAATGCATTGTTTATTAAATGAGTATTTTTAATTTGTCTGTAGGGCTGTTCTCAATATGATATATAGAGGTTTTATTTTTAATTGATCGTTTCAGCCAGGGGCGGATCCAGGATATGAAAAGGGAGGGGCGGCCCAAAATTTTTTCTGACATATTTTGGCCAATTTAGGGGTCTTTTTAAAGGCATCCTTCCCAGATTTTTGAAAAAATCCTAGTGAAAGAAATGCAATCACATGCTCAAATATAACTTTTGTTTTAGTGTTTATTAAAAACGAGGCCGGGCAAGGTTGCCTCCTTTTTTTGTGGGGGTGGGGAGGCCTTCATTTCATTTCAAAAATGATCTGATAGGATCTATTTATCACTGCGCAAAAAAAACGTGACGTTCCACAAATCACTTTCCCCACTAGTTTAAGTAGTAGTAGTAGTAAATCATTGCTTTACGTCACTTTTCGGCTCAAAAGTCTTTTAAGTGACATTATAATACAATAAAAACGTTGTAGTCAATTGATGAGATAAATGATGTACAGATGATGATGTGAGGGTGGGGGTGATAGGGCATGTTGGGTTATTGAGAGTGTTTTCCTTTGCTCGCCCGATAAGGGGCTCTGCGCTAGTTTAAGAGAGGTATTTTTCAATCTAAAGAAGCTTAGTCCTGTGCGTGAAATGTGGTCGATGGTCTGATGGTCTGAGGCCGAGCACACTAGTCAAGGTCTCGGTCACGAGCGTCTCCCCCCCCCCCCCAAATACGCACATTTTGTTTCATAGTAATGGTCCAGATAGTACACAATCATAAAAGTAAATATTGGCTGCTGAGTGCAAGTCGACCATTTGAACTTGATCAAGTTGACATTTTTCAGGGCATTCTTCTCTGAATCCGCACATTTTGTTTTATATTACCGTACTTAGTGGTCTAGCTATCTGGCACAGTTTGCTAGATATTATGCATAATTAAGGTAGTTATGGCCAATAGTCAGCCATTTTGAATTTGATAGAGTTGAAAATTGTCAGGCTATATCCCGGGCTAAAACCGCACATTTTGTTTGATAGTAATGATTTAGCTATCTGGTATATAAGGCACGGTTTGCCTGATATCAGGCATATTAAAGTTACCGTAATTTATTATGGCAATAGTCATCATTTTTCATCGAGTATAATTTTTTCAAAGCATTTTTCTGCCTGGAACTGTACATTTTTTTTTCTATTAATGACCTACTTACTAGCACTGTCTACACTCCCTAAAGATGTGTGGGTGCAATATGGAAGAAACCACCTCATGGGTTCCCCAGATCATCTCCGGAAACGAAATGCGGCCAGATATTAGGCATAATAAAGATAAATATAGCTGACGGTCGGCCATTTAAGTAAGTCAGATTTCATCAACCCCAAAATTATAAGGCACATCTACACCCAAGGAATGTGTGTGTGTGTGAAAAATGAAAGAAATCCCCCCACGAGTTTCTGAGATCTGCTCCGGAAACGAAATGGGGACGGACATCGATGTCTGAAATAAGACATCGGGAATTTCGTCTTTATATCTCGGGAATTTCGTCTTTATATCTCGCCTAACTGGAAAATGCGCAACACAAAAATTAAAAAACGTACGCAATTCTAGTCTATGGACATGCTCACATCATATGGCCATATTAAAAAGCAAAAATAAAAATACTGAATTTTCGATGATTTTAATCTGATTGTGTCGCTTTAAATTTCCTTGAAAATTTAAAATAGAACATGAATGCATAGACAAAACTACGAAGCCCCGGAAGCGACATTTGCATCATTATTATTTATTTATTATTTATTTATAGCTCACTATATCCCTGTATATTGAGTTCATAACTCAATATGAATATTGAGTTTACAACTCGATATTTTGAGTTTGTGTCCTCGATATATTGAGTTCACAACTCAATATATCGAGCTTTTAACTCAATATAACGAGTTGTTAACTCAATATATTGTTTTATGAACTCGAAATATATTGAGTTATGAGCTCAATATATCAATATATGAACTCAATATATCCGGTTCTGAAGCCAATATATTGGGTGATGAACTCAATATATTGAGTTGTGAACTTAATATATCGACTTTAAAAGTCAATATATCGACTTATAAACACAATGTATCGAGTCGTAAACTCAATATACCTAGTTCTGAAGTCAATATATCAAGTTCTTCACTCAATATATCGAGTTCTTCACTCAATATATCGACTTTTAATGTCGATATATCGACTTTTGATGGCAATATGTTGAGTTGTAAACAAAGCTGAAAACTTTGAAAGTTTTCAGCTATCTATATATATAGTTCTGAACTCAATATATCGAGCTATGAACTGAATCTATCGAGTTGTAAACTCAATATATCGACTTTTAAAGTCAATATATAGCGTTCTAAATTCAATATATCCAATTCTAAACACAATATATCGAGTTGTGAACTCAAATATATTGAGTTAAAAAAATAACAATAATAATAATGCAAATGTCGTTTCTGGGGCTTCGTACAAAACTGAGTAAATTTAGTATTGATCAAAGAAATTTATGAGACATGGAATACTAATTTGATGACGAGGAACAACTCACAAACCGTTACGTCCGTCACGATTTTGTTACGTCTGTCACGATTTTGTTATGTCCGACACAGGTAATTTACGCATTGTTTCACTTGAAATTTTCTTTTCTAGTTGTGCATATTGTTACCATCTTGTACCAGGGCTCGTCAAATTTCTAGAATGGTTGGTAGCCCGCTGGGCTACCAACATTAAAAGTTTGGTAGCCCCAAATGCATATCGGTAGCCCAGATAAAAGTGTTGCTCTCGTAATCTGATATTAGAATGGAGGGTATGAGGCACCCTCTCTCATGATTGGTTGGTGTCTGGTGGATTTCAAGTATCATGATTAGTAGACTATCTAAGGCCTACAGTAGGCCTATTTATATTATAATCTGATTTGTATAATTATATAGAGCCTATAGCTATATTATATTTAATAGACTGGCCTTACTTTTTCAAAGTATTTAATTATTTAGATTTATAAGCATGTCCATTTAGAAGTTTGTTCCTTGTAATTCAATAAAAATGTCTTGTTATCACCATGATCACATGATTATTTTATATATTGTGTGTGGGTTGTCTTAAAAAAATATATGCAAGTTAATTGACTTGCCACTGCCAGCATATAAATATGTTGCTCAAACTTCAATTTTGTTGAGAGAGGTGACAGCCAGGAAAACCCACAATAAAACTACTACTCAGCCTACTGGTAGGCCTATATGTAGTAGGGCCTAACCAGTAGGCCTAAGTGACAGTCTTTGAATGACCACGTCCACGTGGGACAATGTGTTTACAAACAAAGCTGAACATGCGTACATGTATACTGCGTTGTACTCCAGCGTACCTTGCAGAGTTCATATGGTTTTGCATACTGATTACTGTAGCGCTAAGCAGTTTTATGTAGGCCTACACATCACCTGGTAATACAAAAATGAGGGCAACGTAGCCTACGATTAAGAATACGTAAAGTCCCATATGAAAAGACACTTCGTCGTCATATAACATGTATAAGGAACGCTTCTGCTGATCAACACGTGCGTGTATGACGCCCCAGAATGTGGCGCTGTGCTAGTTTTGTGACCCCTCCCTCCCCGCGTCTATTTCCCGTCTGGGATGCGATATCACTTATGGATGGAAAGAAAATAGTATCTGACTTAAAACAACCTATTCTACCTACAATAACTTCCCCAAAGTTCCCCATTCATAAAATTGTATACTTCTAAGTTCTACTGCTCCAAATTTAATTTCTCTCTGAGATTATTATAATTAAGTATTCTGCTTGGCACAGATTATAATTAGGTATTCTGCTTGACACAGGTCAAAGGACATGCAAATATGGAACAACGAAGTTCTCGAAATAACTTAATTTATGCAACCGAGTCGGATCGTTAATTTCCGTGAAAAAACAAGATGGCGGAGCTCAGAATTAACGGAATCTCAACATAAACAATGGTCGAATCGTGTACAAATATGAACGTTCTGACAGAAATAGATTGATTTAAACTAGAGCAAGTGAAAGAATATAGTCTTTAGAATATACCACATAATTTTCAGAAACATCCGACAAGAAACGCTAATAGCAAACCAATAGCAAAGTGTTGTTTTCCTTATATAAACGGATGCATGGCGCACAACGTCGTAGGCCTAATTACGCTGGCATTGCTACTGGAAGTGGTAGCCCGCCGGGCTTTGGCTGTTACCGTTGTGGTAGCCCCCCCAGCTCATCTGGTAGCCCCGGGCTCCCGGGCACCCAATTTGACGAGGCCTGTGTACTGTAAGCTAGTAATTGTACATGAATGCATTGCAATAAATAAATAATAACTGGCCGCTGCTTTCAAACAAAATGACCATTAATGATCGCAAAATGGCAAATTCTCCCTGAAAAAATAGACTAGAAAGATAAGTATGGACAAAGATGGGGACCTAGTATCAATATTGTGCATGAGACATGAAATACTACTTTTCAAACCATGCTGTTGATGAAGAGGAACAACTTTTGTGTATGGTGTGATCCAAATCTGACACTTTGTTACGTCCGTCACGATTTTGTTACGTCCGTCACGGAGACTTGTCGCTGTTTTTTTTTTCACTTGAAATCGTTATTTTTAGTTTTGTATAATATAGGGCGTGTTAGTCTCGTAGATTTGTAGCGGGATTTGGCGAGATACGCTACTTCCGGGTCCACTTGGCTCAGCCGGTAAAAACACGTGCTTTTTCCCCCTGTAATCATGTTACAACTTTTGAAGTGTACATGTTTGCGTTCCTTATTAGAGCACGATAAACAATATATTCATGCCTGGCAGATTAAATTTTGTAAATAGTGTTAATTATAGATTGAAATAATAACGGGTGTAGTATAACAGCTCAATAAATTTAGACTGTGAAGTTGGTCTCTGAACCGGGTGACTGGCGTTGTTTACACTCGACGACAACGTGACACGTCACATTCACTGATTTCAACAGGGCATCATGACTACATGCCACACCCATTTTTGTCATGTTATGGCCTGATCGACAGCTCAGAATTTTCTACTCACCCAGATAGTTGTCAATAGTTTAGCAATTTGACATAACCTGCAATTCTGGAGGGTCCAAGTTCGCCCTAATAATAAGACCAGGAAAATTAAATTCAGATGAGTCTAGGACTAGGCCGAACGTTACTGTTCATATAGTCAGTGTCTGTCATGTCTGAGTGTAGACTTAAGATTGGCCATGACGTCATAATGAGATAAAAAATAACTGGACTAATTCTAGGACTAAGCCTATGCCTCTAGGCTCTAGGCCTAGGGTCATTAATAGTCACAGTACATTGGATCACAAGGTTAATTTAGCCTATAATACTAGCCCAGTAAACACAAGACATCGGCCCTACGTCTTCGACGTTGGTCCAACATTGGATAAATGTTTAATACAAATGCTCTGTGTTTGCTGGGAACTAGACTATGTAACTATAGCCAACTCTTAGCATACTAGGGCTAGGCCTATAAAATAGTCTAACGTTATAGACTGGAGCTATATTTAATATAGGGTCTAGACTACTAAAGACTACCGTGAACCAAGAAAATTGACGCTCTTTTTATAGGCCTCTTTGACAATTTTGAGGGTTTGATACAAACGGCAATAAAATATTCAGGGACATAACTGATAAATGGGGCTGTTCAACAATTACGTATAGCTTGGGGGGGGGGGGGGGTAAAGGGTTACGGAGCGTAGTCAAAGTAACGTTAAAAAGTCCCCTAAATTAGCAAATAAACCTTGCCCTTGGGGGGCGATCCTCCGAGCCCTCTGCGCCCTCTCCTTTTTCAAATCCTGGATCCGCCCCTGTGCATGGGGGTAGCTAGCCTGGGCTGCAAAAAAGGGTGGGAGACCGGATCCTCACAGTCTCCCCCCACCCTGGAATAAACACTGCTAGTTATTGGTCACATTGACTGATCGATTCAAAATAAGGAAGATCTGACTGTTTCTAATTTTAATCAAACATTAAATGTGATTTCAGGCAGTCTAAGACTATACATAGTGTTCATTGAGTAGGTCATATGCTATGACCTAGCAAATATTAAACATCTCACTTTCTATAGAATTTAAGTGATTAAATTTTACTCTACAACATGTTCTCTACTATCTCACTTTCTATATTTTAGAGGCCAAGATCAACAGGGAAGGCTATTTCATAAAACTGAATAAATCTGAAAACATGTACCGGTACATGTAGTTATTTTGAATAAATATTTCATTTTCAGAAACTGACATATTGGTGTACAAACAAGGAGATCATATTGGTGTACAAACAAGGAGATCACTGTCTTGGTGTTTTATACATGTAGGTTCTGTAGAAAAATAGCATTATTATAGGCCTACTCTCAACAAATCTATTTTCCCATTCAAATATGAAATCATAAACACCAAAATATTATAATAATATATATATGTAGATCTATAATTATACTGTATATAGAAAGTCCAAGACTGAAAATTTCAGAACATACAAAAAATATATGCTGGAACTGGAATATGGTAAAATGTGTTAACAGGGTTGAAAAAATTGAGAATTAACCCTTGGATTGAACTGTAGTGGGCATACTATAAAATCTACCCAGAGAGCTAGCTAAAAGCTCAGATTGGTAATCACTCTGGACAGTCTGACATACACACAACCAGTTACCTAGGCTATAACAATCTTGCTTGATTATTGAAACACACTTCACTTTTTATTCAAACACATTTTATTCTGTAGAAATTTTCAAATACAATAGATCACAAGCCAGTTACCTAGGCTAAGATAAGATAAGATAAGATAGAGTCTACCTAGGCTATATAACAATCTTGATTTAATATTAAAGTCATACACATTTCACTTAATATTCCAACACATTCTGTAAAAATTACAAAACACAATAGATTCACAAACACAGATAGTAATATTCTGTTGCGATAATTTATTTGGACTAGCTCCCACACCAATGAGTATAAATGGATATGTAACAAATGTGTAAATCTTAGAACAATGGTACCCTATGAATTTGTTATTCACATATTGATCATTAAAATATATAATTTATTACCTGAACAATATTAACAGTAATGTTTGGGAATAAAAGTACCCTTATACAAACATTTCCAAGAATCCCCCCCCCCCCCCCTACAAACATTTTGTTACATGTAGACCTATACATAATGACAGTATCAAAGGACATATTTGAAAATAAAGAAAATGAATAAGTGAACTATGATAAAATGAAATGAATAATATTAGGATGTTCTGGCATTTCATGAATTAGTATAATAATAACTATACTAACTTGTGTGTTTCATAAATCAATTCATTTTTCATTCAGAATGAAATGGGAGTTGCATCAGCTCTTCACATCTAAAGTTGAATGGAAATGAGAAAAGAGTAGTCTATTTAAATTACAACTTTATAAAATCTAATGAATCACAGTATTAGCTTCAAACTAGACAGATTTTGATCTATATTTCTAAGACTAGAAGGTTTTTTTTATCATGATATAATGATCATTTATTGCAAAGAAAGGAAAATATGTTGTCTAGCTCATCAGTGCATTAAGTAACTATTAGATGGTGATGAAGAATGCTGTGTTGTCAGAACTGGAGGTGGCCAAGTAAGTGATCAAACTTGAGGAGTATTGTGTAATTCCTGCAAAAAATACAAAAATAACATAAAAATTGTATGATAATTACTGGTATCCAATAATCACATAATCTATATCTAATATTGACAGTTTTACAGTACAAAGATAATTTCACATCTAAATAATTTCACTCTTAAATATTTTGGTGGAATATTTGTCCTGAGAAATGTATACATGCCTACATGCAAAATATTGAGCAATCACCATGATTAACATAAGAGTAGATTGGTGACATACATACATAGGCAAATGTTATCCCTGAATTTACACTTTTCAATTAATAAACACAATTCAATGAAATAGAGCTACATGTAACCTTTTTTTTCAATGAGAAAGGCAAACATTTTTTTCATAGCAGAGTTTAAACAGGCACATTTTTTTCCAAATGTACTAATTTAATCTTTCATTTCTGCAAATTCTCATCCCCATTCCCACCTATTTAGATTGTGCTGTATAAAATAATGTATTTTGCAGCAGTCAATTTGACTTCCAAGAAATTAGGCCCCTAGAAAATTCTAATTTCTAGTCATATGCAGCAATCCATAAAGTTTTAAAAAAATTGACCATGATTTAATTTCACGGATGAAACTGAAGAAAATTAACAGGTTGTTTAGTCAGAGGGGAGCTATATTTGTAATATTACATGTTAAAACATAGACTAACTTTTTAACTATTGTTTACAATAGGCCTAGGCCTACTAGACTACTGATTTTTTGCAAATTATGTAGGCCAAGTACTCCTATTATTATTAACCCCTAAGCCTAAGGCGCTGAAATATTTCTGTATAAACCACGAGACCAAAGTGGCAAATGTTATATATAACATGTACTAAACTGTGTGCACTGGGCGACGAAAGCAAGATCCTACCACAAAAAGCAAGCGAGTGACTTGTGTAACACCTGGCGACGGAAGCAAGATCCTAGCCTGTCACCGAAAGCAAGATCACCCCCCCCCCCATCCAAAGTTATTGCTTGTAAAAGAATAAAATATTTTATCAATTGTAATTACAAATAGGCTATAGTATTATGCAAGTGTTGTTATTTAAAGTTACTAGAGCCAAAGAGCAAAAATAACTTTATAAAACCTATGCAATGCCAATGATAATACTTTTATTCAGTTTTATCGACAATTAAAATAGCCTGCATATTAACCCTTAAGCAAGCAAGTGGTGTGGGTAGGCTTCAGGGCGACGAAAGCAAGATCCCCACCCCCCGGAAGAAAAGCTTCCAAGCGAAACAAATGTTTTATTGTAATTTCAGATAGTATGTCATCTGTTGTAATTTGCAGCTCATGTGAAAAAGGTCCAGGTTGAGGATAGGCCTACTTTTAACAAAGTAACTGTATACGACTCACCCACCCCCACCCCACCCCCCACTTTTATACTTAAGCCGAAGAAACATAAATACTATACTCTTGTCAGCTGAAACTGTCATTATACGGCCTAATACCCAACGCGCCTTGCCGTTTATTATTGATCTTTCAGGCTATTATTCATAATCTTACAATCTTCTAAATATTACTTGTTCGTTTTTTTTATAAAACGAAATATCGTTTTTTTCGCAACCATAGGGTCAAGCAGGTGGATACCGTGATATGACACTTCTTTGTTAGTTTTTAGCGGCTTCTCCTTGACCAAACTAACACGGCTAACGTGCTGCTCCTGTTGATGATATGCTCCACGTAATTCCCGTGATTGACACGCCTAACAGTTATCACGAGTATAATATCACCTATATGACACCTCTTTGTTATTTTTTCGCGGCTAACACGCCTAACAGTTATCACGGTTATAATATCACCTACACTTCTTTGTTATTTTTTTGCGGCTTCTCCTGACATGCTGCTCCTGGTAATGATATGCTCCACCTATTAGTCTGGTGCGGTATGTCAAAAATATGCCTAAAATTAAAAGTTCTTGCCAAAATTGATTTTATTGTTTTTTTGACTTTATTAGGGGTCAAATAAGACAGAAATATTGGGGTTCAATTTTTCCTGCCCCTCAACCTCGTTTTATGACACATTCAAAATGGCCGCCATTGCAATCACATATTTGGCTATAACTTGGGCCCTAGCATAGCTAGAGTCACGATTTTGATTCCCATACCCATGTTTTTGGGTACGAGGAATCCAATAGTGCCCATGAAAAATGTGGATGTATCTTAGATATTTCAAAATTAACGATAAAACACATTTTGATATGTTTTCGGTCATTTTTTTTCAAGAATTCGAAAAAAAACTAAAATTCAAACATTGAGCGTTGTTTAGTGCGTATTATGATAAACAGTACATTGTTGATGGTTTCTGAATAATGGGTGTTCCGTTAATGGTCCCCAAATAGTTGACCAAAGTGACGTAAAGCGATTGTAAAAACTGAACAATTTTAATTACGATGTTTGATGCATTTATGTCATTTAAACATTTTACAACCGTCACAGAGGATAATTGATATTGACGGTAATGTGTCTTTTACAAAACACATTTGATAACTTTGAGAAGTGGGTGGGATGGGTCAATGTTATTTAAAATAAAATAAAATTAGCACACATTGTGCGCCAATTGTGCGTTTCAGCAATGTTTCATATTTGCTAAACAAATGACCAGAATTAATCTTGGTGGGTAATTATGGAGCATCCCATCCATCAAATTATTGGATTTTTATATCTTGTTTTTCTTAAATCCATAAATGATTCACAATAACAAATAAAAGGGGAACTTTTAAATCATCACAGCCTATAAGAGATATCAGTGTATAGATTCCAGCCATAATAGGAGGGGACAGGGCCATTACCATAGCTGGCATTTAAGAGGATCACTGCAAAAATTCAATGGCTTGGTTCATTTTCTTATGCGAAAGAAACAAGCAACTCACAACCACAAAGATGTTTCGCTAGGTATCAGTAAATCAGTTCCAATCTAAATACAGGAAAAGGGTAACGTGATATGTTTTCAACTGGACAACATAATCAAAAATAGTCTGTTTACAAGAGACGCCTTGTAGCCTACCACAGCTCATTAAATTAAGAAATATTACAAATGATGTTTCATAATAAGAGAACAGAAAACATAATACATTTTGAACCAACCCAGTCATGTTAACAGATACACTTGAATGTGTTTGCATATTGTATGCTCAGTAGTAGATAAATATGTTATCCGGTAAAAAAATGATAATGCCCGCGAGACACAACATCAAGTGGTTGAAAATTTAGATAACCTGCGAGAAGTCATTCTAGAAAAGCAGAAGTCAAGATTGCTGAAAAAACTGATGAACACTTATACTAAGTACTATGTATGTACATTGTCATCCAAACCAAGTTGCTTAGAACTGGTTCCCGTTGAGTTGAGTTTTCTGCAGATTGATGCAAGTGACACAATCATCAAACCATGAGAGTAGCTCATGAAGTCAGAAGTTTGTAAGATGTCCCAATAATAGGCCTAGATCTAGGACCACTTTATTGGCAGTCCACAGATCACGTGTGAGTGATCACACAAGGGATGCTTCATGACAAAAGAGTAATACAAAAACCACCTCGGGCCTATCATTTGGTGGAGTCGGCACTGGGTACTATGGTTAATGATGTCTCTCTCTGGGTTACTTCTACTTTTGGGAGCATACTCTAGAACGCCTTATCGTGACCAGAGGTCGTGTGTCTAAAATAAGTTGAGCTTGTACTAATTTCTCCAGGACAGGTGAATTCACATTCTTTCTGCACAGGATACACTAACAGGAGGGTCATTCCTCAACAGGTGCAATTTGAACCAAATAATATATTCTGGTCAAATACTGACAAATTCTGAATCTAATACTGATGCATTAACTGAGTAATTGATGATTTGAGGCGTAATTAGATCAAATATGTACTGCAACAGAGTAGTCCAAAAGTAATATTTTTTGTAATGCCGCAATGCTATACACAACAGAATATGCTTGGGTATGCTAATTCACCGTCGGTGGAAGCTTTTACTTTGTTGCAAATCAGTTTTAATATTGGTCAGTAACTTTGTCGAAAATTGTTGCATATTTCTAATTGAAATAGGTTTTTTGAAAGCTTTTTACATGGGCTTATCGCAGATGATCAAATATCTTTACCACTTTTTGCTAGATAACATATCTATCTATTGAGCACACATACGAAAAAGCATTCAAGTGTACCTCTTGACAGCTGATTGGTTTCTGTGATGATGAAGCATCTTGTGTAATATCTCTTAACTGGTCTGTGAAAGTAACATTAGCTTCACACGTAAACAGATTAGATCCACATATATTGTTATTTTAAGTAGCTTGTAAATTAACGGCAACACACTAGTTTCAACTTGAACTCGACGAGGCCGCAACTGTGATTACCTAGTCACATTGAGAGGGAATATTTTTCTGAAAGACCCCTGCGAGATCAGCACGGTTCAAACCCGGGATGCGTGCATGAATGACGTGGCAGTCCGATATTCTATCGATGCGCTGCCTCTCCCTCTCCAAATTTGTACATCGAAAGCCTTGGAAGCATGAACGAATTTTGTATGTCAAGTGTACTAATGCTCTGGCCTAATCAGCTAATGATTATTCCATCTTTACGATGGCAACTATTCTTGTCTAAAAATCTAGAATGGGAAATGTTCACCTACATGAGCTACACCTTATGAGAGCCAGCCACATGTCAATGGGAGACAAGACCTGCTTTATCAGATGGCCAAACCTCCCACCATTAGAACAAAATGTGTGGGAAGTGAAATATAGCATGTTCATTCCTGTCAGATGTCTTAGTTCACCTGCACCAAGGGTTGTTATTGAGCTCAAGAAATATTGATGCAAATAAGACTGCCGTAGTACCAGATATAGTTAAAATGCTCAGCGTTGCAGACGATTCCTGTACAAATGCAACAGTGGGTTATATAACAATCAAACCAGGTAGTGTGGCTTGTGTCATTGTGAACGACAGTCGGCCAATTTGAAATTTAAAAATTGTCAATATGTTAATATATAAATCAAAATCACTAAATTTAAACCTAAACCTCATTGTCTTTTCGATGAACCAAGCCATTGAATGCTTGTTGTAATCTGCTTAAATGTCAGCTGTGGTAATGCCCACGTCCTCCTCCAATCTAGTCCGCAATAAGTTTGTATGTATGTACGCGATACAGAGACTGTAATCATTGTCAGTATTTAAATTAATTGTTTCATGAAATTGTTGATCTCAGAGTAGCCCCTGCATCTGGGAGAATATGGGATATCTCTCATGAGCTGTGATGAATTAAAATCCCCTATTTTATTTTTTCTTGTGCTTTGTTTAAGGATTTTAAAGAAACAAATCTGAAAATCCAATGATTTTGCTGATGGGATGGATCACAATCGCAATGATCATGATGATTGATTCTGATCATTTGTTTGACAGCACATGAAACATTGCTGAAACACACAATTTGCTCACAATTTTATTTTCATTTTGTATTATTTTTTAAATTTCGATCGAACCTTAATCCCTTCTATCTACTTCAAAAAAAGTGTGTACTTTTTTGCAAAAGACACACTAGTTTTATCAATTTTCCTCTGTGACTGTTGCAAAATGTTCATTTGCAAATTAAGGAAATGTACCAAACATCGTTATTGAAGTTGCTCGGTTTCTACGCTATCACTTATACGCCTTCTTGGTGGAATATTTAGGGTCCATCAACGAAACATCTACCATTCTGAAACCATCAGCAATGTGCTGTTTATATTATAATACATTCTGAATAACGCTTCCAAAATAATTATTTGAAAATTTAAGTTTTTTCATATTTGCGACAAAAAATGACCGAGAACGCATGAAAAATGTGTTTTATATTTGATATCGAAATATCTACAAGACATACACATTTTGTATGGGCACTATTGGATTCCTCATACCCAAAAACATGGGCATAGACATCAAAATCGTGACTCTAGCTTTGCTAGAGGCCAAGTTTTGGCCAAATATGTGATTTCGATGGCGGCCATTTTGAATGTGCTATAAAACGAGGTTGAGGGGCGGGAAAAAATGAACCCCAATATTTTTGGCTCTTTTGACCCCTAATGAAGCCATAAAAACAATAAAATCAATTTTGGCAACAGAAATGGCCAAAATGACATACCGCACCAGACTATTTTACAAACTTAGGATTCAAATTAGTCTTACAAGATGAAACAACACTCACCTGAGACTATAGATTGGCACTTCTCTCACACATTCTATGTTCGTTGATGGGACTAGTCAGCAATAATAACAAATGTCAGAATAGTGACAAAATTGAACTTGAACAACGGCACCACAGAACACTGCGAAACGGAATTTTGTCCATGTGGCTCAAAAATTCCGTGGTTTGGGGACCTGGACCCGGAAGTGGATCCCATGTCAAACGAGACTAACACGCCCTATTGGCAACTAATACTGTGAGGTGTGATGAATTGCAATAATTAACGATTTTCACTTCATTTGTTGAAGGTTAACAGCAATTTGCATGGTTGTGTGAGGTTAACAAAATTCATGTCGCAAGCATGTTACGTCCGTCACGAACAGAAAATAGCCTATAAAAATGCAAAAACAAAACATAAGACATACGCTATAACATCAATAGTGGGTGGTGGGTCCCTGGATGACGAATCCATATTAACGTAATTAAATCATACTGTACATTAAGTGGTACATGATTAAACATGCACTAAGAATAGTATAAATGTTACGTCCGTCACGCTGGACTTGCCCACAAGCATTTTTCAATATTTCAATATTTACCTAATTTCAATCCATATAATTTCAATGCCATCAATCTCTAAATCAAACCGTCTTTTAGCTACTAGGTGATCACTTACACAGCAGCATACCCCCCCCCCCCCCATGTCTACTGCGGCCTTTTCTATAATTAGTGTAAAATGGAATGTGTATGTTGCTATCTGGAACACTATTATCGATATGTGTTTCACTTAAACAAATTGAGTCGTATGCATTTTCGATTGTCAATTGTTGAGAAAGCATGTCTAATCTATCAGGAGCCATTACACTTCTGGCATTAAAGTGATATATTTTTAATTGAGGTCATTTGACTGTTTTTCTATCGGTCCAGGATTTGGGTGTACATCGCCTGATTTCATAAGCAACATATATATATAAGCTCATTGATAAGCAAAATTAAAATATATTGTGGTTTCAGTGGACTGACTAGCAACCAAACACCGTTAGTTATCCTATATTGTGTTATATCAATAAACATTTAACCTGAAAACCACGTACTCCTCTTCCATCAGAAACATGACAAGGGACAGTGGATGATCATTCTTCTTATTACACAGATCATGTTGGACTGTTGACTCACAACCTAAGATACTCGCATTTATTTATTCATTTATTTAACCTGTTTGAAGATATTTATTTAAAGATATTTATACGGGGTTATTAGCAGCCATGTTATTTTACATATGATGGATGCCCTTGCTACTGTCATGTCTTACCACACTGTGACTTTGATCATTCACTTATGTCACTTCATTCTTCACGTTGTGGATTTTGTAGAGAAGGGTACCGTTTTCTTATCAAATTGTGAAGGCAAACACGAGCCTTAACTATATATGATTCTCACTGTATCACTATCAGGTTCTTGCATCATTGTGTTCAGCAGAAGGATGCTTGGGGTGGAGAACGCATATGGCAATAACCTACAGGTAGAGATGGCAGATAGGGCCGCCCTACCTGCCATCTCTAGACTATTATGCCAAGTGCAATTTCCACCGCAAGTTTGCCTCTTGAAACTCTGTAGTTGCTAATAAACTCTTCTCCAGGTAGGTTCTTAGTCCTAATGCATCATCACCAAAAATAAACATGTTCAATCATGCTCATTGAGTTAATGCTCCTGGTAGGCCTACTAGTATGAAGCACTTGTGCTTTTGTATGTACCGTTACATAGGGCCTAAAAAATAATTATTGGTTTCCGATTGCCGACCGTCCCTTGCCGATGTTTGCGACTCATTAAATTTTATGCCTGTCAAAAATATAAAATAAAATATTTCCGTCCGTCCGTCGTTAAACGGTTAGGCTACAGCAAAAGTAGTTTGCAATCTCCTTATAAGAAAACGAGTCCGTTTATCGGCAGCGGCAAACTCGGCGATCGTCATGTGTTGTTTGTTTGTTTGGAATAGCTAGCCTCGCAAAAGGCTGCTAGGGCCTTCCGTCATTGTCGATCTGTCACTAGGCCTATCTCCGGCAAAGATCGAATGTATCGCGTGTTTGTTTACAAAATGAAAATACGAAACAGCTCACTTCCGACGCGCACGCGCACTGACGGCTGTTCATCGCGGCCCCCTCGCCAGTGCTCACTGCATGACGATGTCTCAAATGCTAATTATTAGCGGCAACCACTATGGCTGAACTAAGTAATAGCCATGTGAATCTTTGTAATTTTTAAACTGAAGAAATATCATACTAAAATCTTCTTTATATCAACAACTATTTCATTATTCAAATCAAATTAAAACTACTTGTTTGCCACAGGATTCAGCGTGGCGTTGATTGTGAAAGATCGACATCCCAAGATCCGAAAAAATCCAGCAACATGATTTTAACGGCATCTACCGTAGGCTATATATCGGAAAACGGCCGATTTTGTGGTTCAGTCACTGGGTGACACGCCAGACTTTTGACAGGCAAGCATACATGTGCTGATCAGAGTTGTGTGTACACTGTAACATCACTAACATGTAAAAGCCAGAATTTATAACGTAAAGGTACACATGTGACAGTAGGGGGCCTATGCTACACACTCTTTGAAGTAGGCCTACTCTGATTGTTGCTCATATAAGCGTAGTCAAATAGTGTGATAAAAAAAATTAGGGCCTATAAATATGGTTTTTTTTTCTGGGAAGACTGATCATGTTATTGACTACGCAAAATCACAAGGTTCCACAAAATTAACTGTGACTGGGGTATTTGTGCTGATTGATTCTGCATGGCTCTGCCCATAACGATGCTAGCTATTTAAACCTCTTATTTCAATTCGGGGTTTTAACCTTTTAACTCTTAAAACGTATACTTGTTTGCAAAAAAATGAGGAAAAAGTAATGTAAAAAATAAAATAACAAAATAAAATAAGTTTCCTACCTACCCTGAATAAATTTTTAAGAAAAAATATAAAATAAAGAAAAAAATAAGATAAATTTGCTACCTACCCTGTTCTATTTTCACAACCAATCGGAAACCAACAATTATTTTTCTTAGGCCTAGGTAGTTATCAGGTTATTGGTCACGAAATATGAACGCAAGCTATTTTCAAGAAAATGACATTTTAAATTATAGTTTGCTTGGATTGGGCTAGGTATCTTAATCCAGGCTTTACAAAAACATGGCAAATTATGCTGATTGGTTTATCGTACTGGTCACTCACCAATATCAGATTATATCGATCTATTGACTGGTTTATGTTTATGTGGACGCGACATTATAATATTCTCCGTGGTTTTGTGTGCATAAAATTACATGTGCAGCTTAGAAATTGCATAGTTTTGGTCGCGATTGAATAAAAAATGGTAGCCATTTATAATTTATTATATGTAGCTTTTTGACTAATTCAAATTAATGATTACTTTTGCCTTTTCCAGTTTATCAGTACAAACCAGGTCCTTCCATGAAGAGACGCCGCTACCAGATGTCACCAGTGCTTGGACCCACATCAGATAGGATGATGCAGGCGCCTGTCTCTGCTGTGCCAGGAGAACGCAGAGTATTACAGGTCTGGGCAGGTCAGCAGCAACAAAACCCTACAACCATTCAGGAATGTCCAACGCCAATCACTGAGAGATCCCTTGCAATAGCACCTGTCAAACAGACTTCTCCTGTTGTCAGTACAAAACCTGAAAATATTAGGTCTATGCCGGTGTTGTCTCGTGGTCCAGGTCGTTTACATCTGCATGTTACTGGAGGGCCACACAATGACGTCAGAGACAAACTGAGTCCATTACCTGAGATGATCCGTACAGCTCATTCCCTACCTGTAGGAGACATAGATCAGACAATGGGCAGTAATCATACTAACGGAGCCGTGTTATCCGCTCAGGGTGATGGACCTCAAATACAATATACTACAAATAATGTGAACAATGATGGGTCAACTCTGCCTCATACAATCCCCTCAATTAACAGCTTTGTGTCCACATCAGCATCCACCCAAACTCAAAAGGACTTCTCAGCACCTCCGTTTCACTGTAATCAAAGCAAAGGTCATCCTATGAGACTGCAGTGGCAGGTGACTCCAGGACATGTACAACAAGAAGCCATACATCAACAGATTCAGCAACAAGCGTTTCAACAGTCTCAGCCACTATATCAAACACAGCAAGGACCTTACATGCAGCAGTCTCAGCAACTATCACTGGTACCGCAGATGCAGCAGATCCCCGAAATACGCCAGACACGAAAGATGATGACTCAGGCACAACATCATACCCAGCAACAAGGTATGAACATGATGCATGGAACGAACATAGCAGCCCGTCCTCCTGTCGTCAATGGGCAACAACTGAAATCTGCGTTCCGACCCATCAGACAAACTGATCGCACACCTTTCTTACAATTTC
The DNA here is from genome assembly GCA_964017125.1 of Flabesymbios commensalis. Lineage (NCBI taxonomy): Eukaryota > Metazoa > Annelida > Polychaeta > Terebellida > Flabelligeridae > Flabesymbios > Flabesymbios commensalis. The sequence goes on along the minus strand of OZ024907.1, from coordinate 47,751,906 downwards.
AGAATCCGCAAGTGACTGGTATGTATACTCATGGAGCACCATTATGTGCACCGAGGATGCCTCATATGGTAACAAACCACGATAGTGGTTATTCAGTCACGTCTGTTCCTGTGATGTCTACTGATCAAACAGCTCCAAATAGTCTAATCTACACGCCACAAGCATCTGCTCCTCTAAGTCAACCACAAGCTACAGTTTACGGTTGTGAGGGACAACCAGGTACCTCAAGCAGTAGCTTTACGCAACTTCTGCTAGAGGAGGCACCAGCACCTAATTTGGTTAACAACTATCACCCCCAGCTAGCACAACCAGCTGATGGTACAACATGTACAGAAGTCATCACTCCACAGGAACAAGCAGAACCTCCGGTGGTACCAATGCCACCAGAAAAAGATGTGCCAGAATCCGATATACCCTCAGAAGATGATATATTTGAAGACCAAGAAGAAACTACTGATGGAAAAACTGCTGTCTCTGACCCCGCTGTGGAGCTGTCCGGTATAAAAAAGGAAGATGGACAACATGTGACTTTACCTGAGCATAACTCTGAGCGGCCCGCCACGAATATCGAATTGGACGACAATGGATACGGACAGCAAGTGCTAAATGGACCTTGTGCACTTACTGTTGGAGATGACCTTAATTCAAGTAAAGAAGAAACTCGTGCTGAAGCCTCTGTGCCCGTAACAAACCCTTGTGCGACAGACCAAAGCCACTCCACCCCATCACCCTCTCCACACGACGATAGTCCTATAGTTGATAAAGAGGGAGGGAAATTACACGGTGAAGAACGATTACAGACTCTGGCTATGGTTAGTGCTACAGCAAGACATCTTAATACAGAAACTGACAAAGAATTGTGTTCTTCCGACGAGCTAGACGCATCCAATGGAACCTCAGTATGTGAACCAGTTGGTGCAGCTCCAAACCAACTACAGTCCAGTCAGAAGTCAGCCGATGATCAGTCCTCAGTAGTGGCAGATGGATGTCTTACTGAAGCAATAGGGGTTCTAAATGGGGGTGACTCTGATAGCCCTCATCATGAAAGCAATTCCTACGCTGATAAACATGATAAACAACTCCAACAACATCTCTCACAACAAGAACCTGGGTATCCGCCATATAATCCTGTTGAGAATGGGATGTCTTACACGTGGCCAGTTGGTGACAGTGCTCCTCTACCTGGTGTCAGCACAATGACAAGATTACCTGTACCTGTGGGTTAGTAATATTATTCGTTATAGACATGATTTATTGTATTTTATTTGATGTATTATTTTATCATAGAAACTGAGTGATGAACATTTTATAAAATATGAACTATCAGTTCCCATTCATATGTATACTAGACTGTCATGCTCAATATGAAGCATGTACTGTTAGGTTCCAATGGTATGTATGTTTGTGGCAGTAGTAGTGCTTTTCATCGACATAATTATAACAAAATATTTTAGACACGCGCTCATGAAGGGTGAGATTGCACTGCAGTGCACCACCGACATCAGTTTTGATTACCATATGAAGGGATACAACTAATTAATAGTATAGCAAATCGACATTTGAAATGACACCGTGATGACAATATCATGAATATTATTGCAAATCATGTGTTCATTCGTACCGCTATATAAGTAATTTAATAATGGATGTGGATTGTGAAGGTTTAACCCTTTAACCGCCAAATTATTCAATCTGAATTTTCACCCACTTGAAGTTATGTGTCGCTGATGCAATCCACAACTTCACGTGAGTGAAAATTATTCAGATTTGACAAAATGGAGGTCAACTGTTTTCAAATAGTGCTGATTGATGTCATATGTTTAAAAGGTGGTACTTAATGTGCTGATACAAAATGAAAACCCGAATATATGCGGCACCTGCGGTTAAAGGGTTAAAAGGTTTACTTTTGATGCCAAAAGCGGAAAAAATACAATAAGAGCAAATGTCCATTTATATTTTGTCACCAACATGTCTGCAGTGGAAACTAGCTAGCCTAGTATAAATCATCTTCATCGATCCAGTTATCTGCTACCGGCAGACTCCTGGATATCACGTATAAGTGCTATAAGTTCAGAACCCCCCTTCGTACAGCTGTAAGGCGCACCTGTTGTCAAGGTCAGTGGTCTGATGGTCAGACCTGATAGGGCAAGGTGAGTATAAATAAACTGACATTGCGATCGTTTGGTTCCTATTCGTCTGTTAAAAAACCCAAAACATTGTCAGCCTCGCAATGGGGAGGAAAACCGCTTATTCAAAGTCAAAACAATTCTGTTGATCTTTGCACACACAATTTAAAATCGTACAAGCTGGTACTGTTGTTACTTGCTTTTTGATCACCTTCTGGATGTATTGTTTTAGGAGGACCTACACCGTCGGCTCCACCAGTGGTCTACTTACCCTGCCACCCTTCATTTGCCGCTCGTCTTGGCTGGGACCCCAGACATCTACCTACACCCGAACAGTTTTACAGTGTCAGGTAATACATGATAAATGAACAATGACGGCTTTCAATCTATTTTCTTTTACCTAGTTCGATTTTAAAAACTGTTGAATAAATACTGGAACTGCAACCATAGATATAAATACATGTGCGTTTGTGTACTTTTTCGATACAAATCTAGTTATCCAAACCAGTCTGTCGGAGAGAATGCCAGTGATGTTGTCAGGCGCCCCCCACCACCTGACTCACTAGACGGGGACAGTGATCATAGATCGCCTTCATCAGAGAGTGCTGATAGTGGCTCAAGTTTGGAAGTCGTCTGAATTCCACGAACATGAACACAGAGATGTGAGAAATGAAAGATTATAGAAAATGTTGACTGAATGTTTGCAGAATATGTTGACGTTAGTTTTGGTTAAGTATGCAGATTATTTGGACGATGTTTGACACATTCTATTTGTGTTACTGCATCAATGGTGAGTATTAAGAAAGCAGATTTTTCAATATGATCAAAAATGTTATATATATGGGTACTGTCTTGATTCCTACAATTTAATCTGTGACAAACTTCGAGAGTCACTGCGCCAAATTTAGAGAGTGTGTCTTGTCTTATTTGATTTGCATTTGTATGTTCGTATAGTCTCGATATTCTTCAAACAACGATAAATTGTTTCAAGTTCTATTCTATATTTCTATAAACTTGTGTATTATTTCAGTCCGTTTGTAGAGACAATGAAAAACTATTTGCCGCTCTTTTCTGGCGGTAAGGATAACCAAGGAGGTTATATAACCTGCATTGCGGTTGCTGATTTTATTTAATTTACTAGATTTAATGTAATTTGTTGTCTAAATATTAGGTGAAACACTACGTAACATATAATTGTATATTACAATGCATGTATACACGGTACTAGGAATAATTATGTAATATATGTTGGATCTCAAATCAATTTGACCATAAGTTGGGTTTTGTCACTCGTATTTATTCATTTAATTTCAGAAAATCGAGGAGCTTTTACAGTAGATGCATATTGTATTTGCGAATGTAAACTTATATTTTATAACATGATTAACATATTAAGAGGTCCAAGAACAGTTTCTCAAATTTTGTTTTTATATCTCTATTTGCTTTCATATTACAAAATAAAAAATGCATTTACTCAAAAGGCAACTTTAAATGTCATATCTTTATCTACTTTCATATTATAGAATATAAAATACATTTACTCAAAAGGAATCTTTAAATTAGCCATGACATTTATGAATTATAACTAAATAAAGGAAAGGACTGTTGGCATCCTGTACTGTGTATATGCTAGGCTACGTGTGTGTTTATCTGTTTGTGTGAAGGATTATGCTTGTGATGATTACAACTTGACGTTTGTATAACCAGGATGTGAGAAATTGTTTTTCCCAAATATTACACTTTGTGTATAATTCTACAATTGATCACCTAATTTGAGAATAGTAGGCCTACCCATGGGTTGCAAACTGAATCTGTCCACTAGATCATCATCAATAAAATGGCTGAACATTGGTTTTGATCTTAAGGGGGAGCTGCTGGTTTCTCACTAAATCATATTTGGTCGAGCTTAGCGTATCGTCGAACTTACATGACTTACATGACAGTTTGCCTATCACATTGTCTTGACTGAAACGTGAACACATGTAAGACTAAGAAAGTAATTACCACGTAAATTACAGTGATGTATCTCATCATATGTGATACCTGATGTTAAAGCTGATCAGCACCCCTCTACAAAATATGACCAATAATAAAAACCAACAATACCTAGCTGAATTTTAAATTTTCATCAAAAATAATTTAATAATAAAAAAAGTATACATAAAATAAAATATATTTATTTTTACATATAATCTAAACATTATCAAGTATTAATGCATGTGAAGTTGATCCATTTATTTTAAATATTTCACATGTAATTCAAAATGCGGACCATTTAAGCCCTGGGGACACACATTTTATATAAAATTACCTCAATTTTTGGTTTTACTCATATGTGTAATGAGGGTGCACATAGGTCCTGGAAATTATGGATTCTTCCCACTTCACTTTTTACCCATTTTTGGCCTCACTATTCACTTTTTATAAGGGGAAAAATATATAAATATAGATAAAAATAGATATAAATTTTTAGGTTTGTTTTTTACACTATTTATAAACTGCAATTCTTGATGTTCGGACCATAAGAACAGGTGATTCGCCGTTCGTTCGATTTGTTTTTTACCCCATGTGCACCCTCATATATCTATCAGGTTCTATAACATTAGGAAATGCAAGTGCAAATGTAAGCATACTTTTATTGACATTTCTTGTTTTTAGGTATAATATTTCAAAGTCATTCCAGCCATTGTCAGCATAATAGGCCTAATCATCATAAGTTTATTCTAGTTATCATGATTATCGACAATGTTGCCATATTCTGTATGTATATAAATGATAGTAACGGGTTGACAACCGTTGATGACAACCGCTCAGATTGTGCTGAAGACACATTCATGAAACACGACAAGTGATGTGCATTTATATTATCACAACTTTCAACATATTTTATACTCGGTTGCCTATCTAACAAATCTTTTCATCCATATTCATTGAACATGTTGAAAGTGTGAGGGCAGACCTACAATATCCCACTAAGAACACAACGTTGCTGCGACGTTTAATCAACGCCAATGACGTTGATTCAACGTCACAATAATATCGTGTGCGCAGTGGAATAGGCCTACATGGTTTATAAGCAATATGTCTATTATTTACCAGTACACAAATTAAACTGGTAGGCCCCATATAACATGTATAATACATGCTGCGGTCGTCTCTATCACCAATGACATTTTAAGAAATCCAAGATGGCCTCTAAGATGGTCTATCTAACGCTCGTTATCTTTCCAAATTTAAAATATTAATCTAGTTGCCAAAAAGGTATTAAACCTACGCCTTTGTGCCTAGACCCTACAAAAATCCCCCCCCCCCCCCTCCCCGAGCCAGGTTATGGCTGATTTGTAGAATCTGCATGCTACCCATCTGGCATCATTGAGCATTTTTTGTGATTCAAGATGGCTGCCGGGCAGTCAGATTCAATTTTCTTTAGTAATACTGTACACTGCAGTTTTAACTAGTGGTCAGTATTATCTAGACCATTCGCGTGCAATAAATATTTAGCTCTTTTAACTCACGAGGCCATTTTATAGAATACCAGGGCCACCCTCTGTCAAAAGGATTTTTTTTAAATAATTAATTATTAGTGTTGATGGATAGGTATCAGTAGGCCTACAATAACCATGTTGATGTCACGATTATTGGTCAGTTCGTTTGTGCTTTTAGTTATTTAAGATTTTGCCGTTGACGGAGATGTTTGGATTTTTTTGAGTGGCAACAGCCAATTACATTTCGTATTAGGCCTACCGATAACGTATTAAGTGACGAACAAACTAATTTTAAACAATAAAAGGTAGCCCCCTCCTCTCTAATGTGTGTCTTAATTTCATTTGGATGGAGAATACTAAAACAAGTTTCTGGGGTTGGATGCTGCAGAAGGAGATAATTGTAAACATGATAAAAAGGAGTTGTTTTTATCAACTGAAGAAAGCCGAAGTTAATTCAATGTCTGCATGTCACGTAGTGGAGATAAGAATTGTATTTTTTATTGCCGTATTCTAACAAACAATATTAGAAGATATGTATTGACGTATAGACCTATTATAGATGGCTAACAGATATTTTGTAAGCAATAAAGTACGCCCCCATGTTCTCGTCCGTTCGTACCAGCCTAGAAGCATACTAGGCCTACTATTTTAACTGGGAGGCTATGAGAATTATAATACGCAGTTTACTTATTTAATAGACATTAATCAAGCCGTTTCTACCAGCCCTATAGGACTGCAAGAGGAATCATGTTTCACACTAGATCTATGGTAGGGTCTACACCCAGCAAACGCAAAATAATCGTATAACATTTATACAATGTTGTACCAACGTCGAAAACGTTGGGCTGATGTTGTATAAATGTTATGCAAAAGTTTTGTGTTTGCTGGGTAATAGGCATAATAACAGTAGATCTTTTTCGTCAGAGATAATATAAAGTAGGCCTATTGTGCTCACGATACTATAAACACATGGTGATAGTAAGAATCTCGCAGGGTTATTTCAATGAGTATTTCTATATATATCCTCGCGTAGCAGGAGGATACCTAGCCTATGTGGTAGGCCTACAGATGATATCATATCACCGCCATGTGTTGTTGTAAATTTGAACGTATGAGAATGATGAAGTGATATCTCATGCTCAATATAAGTTTAGCTGATGTAATAATTTCAACATGTAGCAATAACTCATATCTTCTGGAATATTATATATAATTATTCTGGATTATTACATAATTATAATAATTTAATGTAGCTTAATGTAATAATATAAAAATGATTTTAACGTCATAATTTTTTGGTGCAAGCAAACCACAAGTCAATTGTACCACAATAATTTTGGAACGACGATCCATTGATTGGCAGCAATGTAACAAAATGCTAAGTGTCATGTTCAACAATTTTTAAGTCACCCGATTTGTCTCGGACAAGCAGGTATGATTGCACTGATAGACTCTGTTGACAGGTTGATGATATTGTCATTTTTACCGTGTGGACCTCCCCAGCAAACACAAAATATTTGTATTTATTAAAGGTGATCGCCTCTCATTAGGCCTACACGGTGTGCCCACAGTCAGACTAATACCCGGGGTACCGTTAAAAGCAGACGCTCTTTTCGGTGAGCAAGGATGTTTCAGATCAAGTAGGCCTACTTAGACTATTCTACCCCCAGCCAATGAATTCAGAAAGAGTGACCCACTATGATGAAACTCGCATATAACGGGTTAATCCAGTCACCGCCGTCATTCCGTTCTTGTTTAAATTAAGAGGTAGAATAGGCCTACCATACTTCAATTGAATAGGCCTGTCGTTGTTCGTGTGAGAAAATACCAACTCTGTTCATTTTTCGTGCAGAATATGGCACCAACACGTGCCCAATGAAGGCTCACAAGTGCTGTATGGATTTTCCCATATGGCACTCAAATGAACCCTGTTTGAATATCTCATGTTAATCTCTGCACAATGTGGCACTGAGTTGCTATCATCTTTAATATTTTCAAAACGCTTCACATAACTAAATAATTATATATTTTTAAATCGCAGTTCACAACGAAAATGTACACCTGAAATAAAAGAAACTGCTAAATTTAGACGACGTTACCGTACTCAGAATCCTCAGTGCTCATGAATTTTCTCTTTCAAAACAGGATTCAACTAGTAGGCTAATCGGCACTGGTTTCGTTGGGCCTATCTATGTGTCTGATTTGGTTATCACTTTGAGACCATACCCCGAATACCTTGTTCAGGGTATGATGTAGTCATCGGTTTGGCACATGGAAAATGGACGATAAAGGGCTTGACATCGTGTTATTTAATCCACACAGTCAGGATCATTACATTGGCACTCGAGCCTCTTATGGATTTCCAGAAGCAGGATCCGTGTTTTGGTCCCCCAGCTAGCTCAGGTGGATTGTATCCTCGGGTAGATCCAGTGTCACACCAGATGCCGTTTTGGTTCCGTACCTCACATTAGGGATGCCGTCTGTGGTATTTGCGTCGATGGCGGCTGGCTCGTGATGAGAGTTGGCGTCATACAAAGGGTTGATAAAGTTCACCTCCTCGTTACTGTATCTCACCCGCGTATTCATACCTATACCAGAACTAACTGAAGGTTGCCACGCCTCATCCATACTGCCAGAATCATCATACGCCCTCCTGTAACGTCCCATCAGCTTACCTGGACGCCTGGAATCAGGGAATAAAACACTAAGTTACAGATAGGTCATATTGCGAATATAGGCCTAATGGGCCAATTCCCTCTATTCCAATATCATGAATATGACAAAACAGGTAACATTTCCTTTACGGATAGAAGAAGGGTAATTTAAAAAACTTTAAAAAACAAATTAGTTATTTATATACATTACACTCGTACCAATATTCAGATATAGGCTAGTTTTTAATACAAACATGCCCAAAATATAGAAAATCTATGGTTCGCAGCAAGCAATATATTATAATAGGAGTTTTGAGCATTTTTTTTATTGGAATTAGCCTACTCTTCTTATATTTAAACTTTGAAATATCTTCAGCAATAATAATAAGTATTTATTCGACTAAAAAGACATGACAGCCGACAGGCTGAAGAATTGTGATTTTACATTATAACCAATTACTCCTTGAAATAAAAAAAAAGAATACTAGAAAACTCTTGTCACGTAGCAAACAAAATGTTAAAAACCGTCAATACATCGACTATAAAAAGCTTGAAAACGGTCGGACGTCAAATAGCGAATAAAGGCTTAACCCTTTAAAGACAGCCATTCACGTGTCATTTACTTATGGATAAAGCACGGCTGATCAAGGCGCTTACATAAAAGTAATACTTATTATATGTATCATAAATGTCGAGGAATATATGGGTTCTCCATAAAAAAGTTCTTTTTTTTTCCATATCTATATTTCATGCCATAACATCATTTTTTGTGAGCTGACTAATAAATATTGAGATTTTTCCAGTTGACTGAATTGAAGATAATGGATGAAAAATTATCGAGTGATTTGTTATGGATTTACTGGCCTATACACTTTATCCACTACAAGTCGAGAATTGAGACAGCAATTCGCAGCTTGTAGTGGATGAAGATGACAATCGTAAATTCAGGCTTGAATGTTTAATCAATTAAAATAATTACAAACCTTATATAAAAGAAGACAACAACACCACCAACTATCAGCAGTGCCACCGCAATCACTGAAATGGCTGTGATGGCAGCTGTGAACAAAATAATTGAAAAAACATAAAATCAAATACAAATCAATGTAATCACAATAAGTCAAAAATCAACTCATTTCAAAAGAACACAAAACACAATTGTTGTATATATATCTAATGATCAACATACAATTTGTCAGGACATTGATTAACAATAATGTAGGATTTTAGAATAATCAGACAGCTTCATAGATGTATTATAACGTACAGAGAAAGATAAACATACCTTTGCTGCCTGAACTACCTGCACTTGAACTTTCTTGGGTACCGGTAACGCTACTTTCATTATCTGTGCCCGGCGTGGTCGACGTTTTATCCACAGAATTATTGCTTGTCGCTGTATCTGGTGTTGCACTTGCAGATTCACTGGTCTGGGCTGTGTCTTGTGCTGTGCTTGTAGATTCATTGGTCGTTGCTGTGTCTCGTGCTATGCTTGTAGATTCACTGGTCGTTGCTGTGTCTTGTGCTGTGTTTGTAGGTTCACTGGTCGTTGCTATGTCTTTTGCCGTGCTTGTAGATTCACTGCTCGTTGCTGTGGCTTGTGCTGTGCTTGTAGATTCATTGGTCGTTGCTGTGTCTCGTGCTATGCTTGTAGATTCACTGGTCGTTGCTGTGTCTTGTGCTGTGTTTGTAGGTTCACTGGTCGTTGCTATGTCTTTTGCCGTGCTTGTAGATTCACTGGTCGTTGCTGTGTCTTGAGCTGGGCTTGTAGATTCACTGGTCGTTGCTGGGTCTTGTGCTGTGCTTGTAGGTTCACTGGTCGTTAGTGCTGTGTCTTGAGCTGTGCTTGTAGATTCACTGGTCGTTGCTGTGGCCTGTGATGTGCTTGTAGATTCACTGGTCGTTGCTGTGCTTGTAGATTCACTGGTGGTATATACTGTGTCTTGTGACGCGGTTGTAGATTCACCGTTCGATGAGCTTGTAGGTTCACTGTGCATTACTGTGTCTGGATTTGTGTTGTGTGTTGATCCACTGTTACTGTTTATTGTTATTTTTGTTGCTGCGTCTTGAGGTTCACTAGGCGTTGCTTTATCTGTTGTTACGACTGTAGTTTCACCAATTGTTGTTTGATCTGCTGTTGCGCCTGTAGATTCACTAGTAACTGCTTCAACAGTTGTTTCGCTTGTATACTCGTAACTTTTACTTGTTGTATCTGCTGTTGTGTGTGTAAACTCGTCATTTGTAAGTGATTCATTTGTTGTTGATTTATCTCCTATTACAACCTTAGGGCCGTCGCCCCTGGTGATCTCTTGTCTTGTGGTCATGGACTCCGTGCTTTTTAATTTGCGGTTCGTAGATGTATCTTGTGTTGTGGCGGTGATTGTTGATGATACATCTGGTGTTGATGTGGGTGTGTCTTCAGTTGAATCAGTTAATGTTGCAAGTGTGTTTTCAGCTGTTGCTGTGAGTGTGGATTTATCAGATGATACTGTAATGTCAGAAGGTGCTCTTTGTACTGTATTAGGCCTATCAGTCTGTGGCACTTCATCAGATGTTGTTGTAATACCTCTTGAAGAGCTTTTCCATTCTGTAGTAGTATTCACGGACTCGCTTGTCGACCGTAACAATCCCCTCATGGGCAATGCATGTTCATCATCTTTTGAATACGAGACTATTGATTGAAGTGTAGATCTACTTGTTAGTTGAGCATCCTCCGCAGGATCAGCTTAAAACACAAGTCATGAACATAATTTATGTTGTAAAATATTACATTTAAAGCAGGGGAAATGATGTGGGTATAGGCCTATGCCTAATGGATATCTAATCAAATAGGCCTAATTCTAACATAAATAAAAGTTTAAAATATTAAAAACATAATCTGCAAAGTTTCGGTCAATAAAAGATGCGCCTCGCGGTACCGCAACCTACAATGACAGTGTTTTTTTTATCTTGTATCACTATATCCTGCAGCAAGACGATCCTTTCACAAATAGGGTGCCTATGCAGCTATATCACACAGGATTAAAATAGTCACAGTGGGTTACACAATATGTTTTTTGTAGTGTTTTTTTATTCTATAATGATAATAATGTATAGGGCCTTTGCTATCATCCACGATTTGATTAGGAAATGTATTGTCATTATCATGTATTGATCATATTTTGGTGGTGTATACGCCTAAGCAGGTGAAGGTGAGCGTCAGTGAGCACTTGTAAATCTAAAGGCACTTATTCGTATGGACTACAATGAGTCAATACCAAATCAATCATGATTACAATCATCAAAGCAATCGCCACTATAATCATGATAGTAGGCATAAGCCATAAAACCCCAGATACATTAATCTTGACGCCCAGGAGCACAGACTAATAAACAAATACGTGAAAAGAGAGGTATATGCCAACTGTTAGTACCAAATAAATGGCTTTCTGTTGATATATTTTACAATGATGAAGTAACGTTTCCTGAATGGTACATGTAGGCTATAGAGGCATATGGATCTGCCTATCAGGCCCTACCCGGATAACATCGCAAGCGGTGAAGCGAGTTGGGCATTCAGGCTGGTCATGCCGGGTAGGGGCCTACCCTATGAGATGAAGTTCATCGAGTGATGAACGTTGATGAATGCATTCATGAACATTCATCATTATTATGGTTCATCAAGCCAGTTCAAAAAACAGTCCATGACAAATCATGAATATTATTGAACACTTGATGAACTATAAACTGATAAATTATGTTGTTCATGATTTAATTCATGAAGTTTTGATGAATTATTGTGAACTTAATGAGTCAAAATCGGATCATGGCTAGTTCATGAAAGTTCACGAGGAACAGTTTCGTGAACTGGTGAATTGCTATTAGCTTGATAAGTATCAATTTAGTTCATGGTTTGGTCGTTAAAGCTCATGAGAGATAGTTTCATGAACTTTGATGAATTGTTATGCGCTTGAAGTCTCAGCTTAGTTTATGGTTTGTTCGTGACAGTTAATTAATTTATTAATTAGCGAATTAGGACTTTCTGAGTTAGATTATTGACCACATAATACGTAATATTTTAAAATATTAAGTTTTTTAGTTTTCTGTTCATTTTTGTGTGAATCTGTGAGGGGGAGGAGTCCCTTTTCCTAATTAACAAAACGATCATGTTTAGAAGCCTGATTAGTTTACTGTGTTTAGGTAAGAATACCTCAGAAAAATATATTCCTCAATCAATATACTCCACGTATCCTAAAGGTCAAAAGACATTCATGAACATCATGAATTTAGTTAGTGTTGCTGGCTTATGATGTCATCTGAGTTCCTGGACGTTCATGAAAACCCCAATTTCATGAACAAGGCCCGGGAACTTCAGTTTAAATGTCTCATTTGTTGTTTAGGAATAGTTCATGAACATAACTAATGAACGTTCATAAATGTTTATTGACTATCTAGCTCATGGCCGTTCATGAACAACCAAAGTTCATTTACCTGTTAACAGCTTAGTTTAACGCAATAAGTTCATGAACTCATTAATTTTATGAACGTCTCATTTGTTGTTCAAGAATGTTCATGAATAGTTCATGAACACATTTAATGAACGTGCATGAATGCTCATTGACCATCTGGTTCATGCATTATCTGAGTTCATGACCGTTCATGAACAAACCAAGTTCATAAACAAGGTGACAGTTCATGAACAAAATAAATCCCATGTATTATAAGTCCCATTTAAATGTCCTAAACTAAGTCCAACATTTGTTGTTAAAGAATATTCATGAACAGTTCATGAACACTTTGATTAATGTTCATGAAAGTTTATACCCCCGGTGGGTTTCTGTTCGTGAACATTCATGACTGGTCATGAATAATTCATGATCATCTCACCGGGGTATACCATGACGTTCAAATCATGAGTTATTGATATTATACATATTACATATGGAAAATAAAAATCAAGCGACAGAGTCTATCGTTCCTATCTTTATCATGTTAATTGTAAGGATGTATTTATTATTATTATTATTATTATTATTATTATTATTATTATTATTATTATTATTATTATTATTATTATTATTATTATTATTATTATTATTATTATTATTATTATTATTATTATTATTATTATTATTATTATATTGAAGGGGATATCAGCACTTCTCGCAAATTATCAGTCTGATTTCGCTCAGGCGAGATAGTGAGCCTCTATCTTTTTTAGCTATCAGCGGTTCGTTGACGATCTGTGATAGGACATAGTTAATGAGATTCTTATAATTAATGCTGGTTCATCTCACCAAACACTAGACATTGAACCGAAGTTGATTTTATGTTGGGCCAGCGTTGTAAACGGTGGACCAACATAAAACAAGACAAAATCAGCGTCTTTTGCTTGCTGGGGAGTGGACGCAGATCTATGTTTCTAAAACACAATATATATAAAGCGTCGAGAGAAAGAAGATAATAGCCCTCTATTGTCGCTATAATTTACGAGCTGTTTAATTATATTTGTACATGACTTGCTGAGCATAATGAAATGGAGCTCTGTCCCGGCGACACTTATGTCGACCTACTGTTTAACTGTAATAATATTTTCTGTGTATGCCTTATATATATAGCCTACCCTGATACCATGACCTTTGTTTTCTAGGATATATGATACATTCAGCAAACAAACGTGTACAGTCAAAATAACGTCTCCTTTCAGCAACTATCAAATTCGTCAGATAACTAACTGGTTGTTAGAAAATGTAGAATAAATTCAGCCGAGGAAGACGTTGTCAATTTAGCGCACCCACAAATTTTTTTCCGAGAACTGTTTGTAAGCAACATACATGATAAAATTTCAGGATAAATGAAGAAACAGTTATCGCGCCCATGAGGAAATGTTAACGCCAATGGCATCGACGACGCCGAACTTCAGATGCAATAGAATGTTTTGTCAAAATAAATTTAAAAGTAAGTAAGTAAGTAAAATATTTGCTTTACTTCACTTTTCGGCCAGTATGGCCATTTAAGTGAAAATTCTAGGTATTACAATATCCCATATTGTATAGTTAAAGTAGTAAAGGAAAGACAAAGCTAATAAAAGCATGTTCGTACTAAAATATTCAGTTTAAAGTGTTTGATATGATAAGATGACGATGCTCCTGGCACCTATATGTAGCGAGTCTGATGACATGTTGAAGCGCCTGCACTACAACACAGTTTAATGGGTATAAAAATATCAGTATAAATAATGTAAAATATGAAGTGAATTTAAAATGAACGACTTTTCAAGTCACTATATCTCCATGAAATTGGAGTGATTGTGTAAAAACTACAAGTCTAAGTCAAAACAGCGTCATTGTCAAAACAAATATATAATATATACTATAATACTATATACTATAATCAAAAAAAAGTAAACCCATTTAGACATAAATATGAATGACATAAACAATGAACAGAGAAACCATTAAGTAAGTAAGTAAATGTCTTCTTTACTTTACTTTTCGGCCAGTATGGCCAGAGAAATCATGAAACCACAAAAAATTCTCAAAAATTTAAGACTCACAGTGCCCCCACAGTTGGTAATAAGGTCCGTGATATTGGAGGACATCACAGAGCGATCACAAACCGTGAGGACACCGTAAGTCACCACAGGCTAATTGTACGGCAATGGCTTCTCTATGACATGCTGCATTATCCGCCAGGATGCCACAGAGAAACCTTTAAAACAATAAAGTGAAAAAATAAATATATGGCAATGGTTTCTTTCGGACATCCCGTCCATCGCCAGGATGCCAAAGAGAAACCACTGCAAACACAAAAACCAAATCATAGAGGAATTATGAGTAGACCTACAATGCCCCCACAGCTGGAATAAATTTAAAAGGCGGACAAAAACATATGTACAGAGCACCTTTAACCGGTATAAATTTGCAATAATGGCAGAAAAAAGTCAAAGAAATTAAAACGTGTGTTAGATTTTGAATTTCTTAAATTCTCTGATTATTTTCTCCCAGTCTGGAAAATATCGTCTCTGTCGATCCTGATTTTCCAGTGTGAAAGGAAACTCTGGCGTACAGTAGGCCTTTACCATAGGCCAAGATAAAAATGAATGTTTATTTCTGGTTTATGGTCAGTTTATGGTTTATTGTAGGCCTATGTAGAATAGTTATGAGTTATTGGCGGTTAGACGTACTTTATTAATATTTTTGTGAATTATTTTGTGCCCCCCCCCCCCCCCGGCCATGTAGGCCTATTCTCACAGAGCTTTAGATGGGGTATAAGTAGCGTTAAATTCATGATTTTGGTGTCTAGGCTACCATAGTATAGGGTTTTCAGGTATGCCTGACATAGTGGTGTGGCCAGAAATTATTTTATACATTCCAGTGAGGGTAACTTTTTCACTGAGATTGTAAAAATTCGTTAGCCTGCACGAACGGAGATGATATGTTTAAAAATGTGACATTGACGTACATGGACTATAAGCATTATGTAATATCATATATTTAATCATATAATATAACTTCAATATAAATATAATAATCACAATAAATAGTATTTATCCTAGTGTAGTTGGTCCCTGTTATAAATTACCAAACATCAAGTATCCCATAAGTCACATCACAATAACAACGCGGCATTCTCACCTAAATTTAAGCGGAGGGCTTCCTTTTCACGTGATATCAGCAAAAATTAGCGGGAACAAAATATTTTCACTGGCTCTCTCATTTATGACCTATTGCTGCGGGCGCCTTCCTAACTGTTATCAAATGGCTTGGAAATGTACAAAACAGCTCCCCTTTTTAGATCCTAGAGCTGCCACTGAAACATGCGTGACTAAAGAAACCAAGCTGTTTCAAATACTGGTACGTATGTTCTTCAGTATTATTGACGATTAAATTATATTTTCAGAAATTTGATTATAATATAGCAATTCATAGCTCTGCGAATGAATGAAGGAGCCTCAGGAGAATGATAATGCGCACATACAGACTAAGCTGAACCATGGTTATTATCCACAGAGGACAGTGAAATGAATCAGATTTCACTGCCGTCTAGACCCACGATTTAAAAATCGAGCATGCACCTACTTCTCGTTCACGGAGGCTCCCAACAATACTTCATTCTTGAGTGTGTAGGAGAGAAACATTTTTTTAACCACCATACCAGATCGGAGGGCGAGCCTATAATCTTCACCGTAACCATGGTGACAGTCAAATAACATAACCACTACACCAGGGACATCGCTTCATGCTTTGTGCTTTGTTTGGGATAGAACAAAACATTCAGCATAATCATTTTTCATCTAATGTTGGATTTCAGGCACGATCCTGATAACAAAAAAAGTTATAAGCGGTGCCATTGTATTCTCTGGTAACAAAAGCATATGTTTTGGTGAAAAAATCTAGCCTCTATCTCAAATATTGAGGACTATACGATAATTTTGATGATGTAATGAGGCCATTTTGAGTTGTGCATTATAATGATGTCGAATAGAGGTATCGTGTGTTTTATTGTATTCTTTGATACCAAAAACATATATAAATGGTTTGGTGCAATAATCTCGTCTCTATCTCAATTATTGACGACGAGATGATAACATTAGTCATTTCATGGCGGCCATTTTGAATTTTACGTTTTAGACAAATTCCTCAAGGGTTTGAAACCCACATCCGTCTAGATAGGCCACAATATAACTAGGTAGGCCTATACTAGAGATGCATAATCAAAAGAGAAAAAACATATCAGCCAAAACAAGGTTACACAAATGCTGCCGGAGTAAATCCTATGCATTAAACCAGATGATAATATACACATTATAAGAGTATGAGAAAAATAATCATCGACCAATTTAACTCCCGTATTGATACCATCCATCAAACAATTGAGAGTACGAGATACGATAACGCCAGAATGATTGTTTATGATTGATGAGCATCATGATCATTATTAACCCTTTAACCGCCAAATTATTCAATTGGAATTTTCACCCACTTGAAATTGTGTCTCGCTGACGCGATCCACAACTTCAAGTGAGTGAAAATTATTCAGATTTGACAAAATGGAAGTCAACTATTTTCAAATCTGACTGATCGATGTCACGTATAATCTTCAACATGTTTCAGAGCTGATATATAATAGCATGTGCTAATAAATACTGTAAAAACAAATATAATCGGTAGCGGCGGTATAAGGGTTAGAGCTGCATTGCGGGAAATCACCCCACATAGATCCTAAGTTACCCATTTACCTACACGATCATTTCAAGATGTTCAGCAATTATCTTTATAAATTCAATAAAAATGTTTGTGTATTGTACTTAATTTGCCGTGGTAAGATGATAATTTCCTATATTATGACGCTTCCCATATATAGGGCCTAGGCCTATCTATATATCGTCGCCTCGGAGCTAAAGGATCCTATCTGACACTCGTCAGAGTGGCAGATAGGATCCTTTAGCTCCGAGGCGACGATATGTCCTATATGAGCACGAGATACAAATACGAGACGAGAAACCAATATTGACGGTGGGTCAACATTAACCCAACAATGGAGCAGCGCCTAGTGTTGGCTGGGCGTCGACTGTAAAACTAATGATTTCAGGCACATTTTTGTGCATGCCATATTGATCTTCATCTGTGTTTCTAATGGCGTTTGAAGATATCTTATACTGCAAGTATCATGGTTTAGGCCTTTAAGATTTATGCTCAAAAATACGACCAAGATTATCGTAAGGGGCGGACCATTTAATACCGGGAGGGGGGGGGGGTATGGTTTTTCTTCCTAATCAAATTATTTTTTTCCTTCCAACAAGAAAACATAACATTTTTTTTCTCCCCGAGCAAAAACAAACAATTTTTTCCCTGAGATATCACAGACAAACATTTTTTTCTAGGACTTGTTTTTAAGATCTATTCAACTACGAAACGGACATGCGTGGGACGGTCACGTGTAGGCATACAGTAGCCGATATGGTACAGGTTGACGGCATTAATGTCAGCAGCTAAACTGATTACAAGATACTATTCAAAAGAGACATAGACCGAATGCTGTTTTAATGTTTGACAAACGTCTGCGATGCTGGCCCAACGTTGAACCAACATTGGCGGAGTGTACAAATGTTTAGGAAAAAGCTGTCCTGTCAATACACATTATTGGGGCAGCTGTTTCGCAATCCCCGCAGTAATAAAGTCTCCCAGCTAAGAGCCAGAGCTATTAAAGAGCTTTGGTGGAATTATTAACTCATAGATGTCACTATATATCGGCTTGCTATGATTTGGACACTTGCTCTTAATGTGGCAGTGGATATAAAACGCATATCTTAGTATTTTTATGATATAGGGCCTAGGCCTACCCACGGGCAATTTTACATTCTGGGGGACCCATGTCCTGCAAGCTTTAACAGTTGACTAGACCTTTAATCCCATAAATTAAAAGACATGTGTTATTTTCCATGCTCATTCCAGTGTGCCGGTATAATACCTATACACATTAGACGTTTGACCGAGCGGAGCGAGGGAATTTTTGCCTTTCTTTGGCAGTTTCCGACAGATTTGGAAAGATCTGCTGGCTGCCAACAATCTATTTTTTTCTTAAACATAAATGAGCAAATTATTTTTTTCCCACACTCTATAGAGCAAACTATTTTTTTTTGCCAATGTCGTGAACAAATTATTTTTTTACGAAAAAACCATACCCCCCCCCCCCCCTGGTATTAAATGGTCGGCCCCTAAATAGTCCTCGATATATCATGAAAATTAAGCGATTGGGGCTGAAAATGTACGAAAACACAAGTCACACGAACGTGTGGTCAGGTGATCGTGCATCAGTGTTGCCGGATATTATACCTATTATTAGTCGATCGTGTGACAATGACTCACTAACGGAGACGTCACGGTGACGGTCACAATATTAAATAAAAAAACATGAGAATCCAATGCAGGATATCAAATAAATCCAGATAGGTTTAAATTTGCTTGATGAACATAAATCCATAGGTACATTGTATATGGAATCATGTATGGAGCCAAGCGAATATTGAATAATTGAATGTAGCAAAACTTTAGTATTAGGCCTATGATTATTTTATATCTTCTACCCGGCATGACCGGGCCTAACTTCGCTTGCGATGTCATCAGGGTATAAAGGCCCTATCTTCATCTTACATATGTCGATTACTCAAATGACCCATACCTTTTAAATTCAAAGTTATAACATGAAATTGTTTTTTTTTTAAATTTAGGATGGTATTCATGAATAAACTTTGATAACCGAATAAATGGCGGCGTCATGCCACTTTCGTGGCTAAACTGGACCAGAAGAACCTGTGAGATTAATCACATCACATCTCCATCCTTTCAACCAGTGTTTGAAATTCAGGGATAGGTCATCATGGTAATGCACGAGGCTCAGAACGCCACCTAACAGTCACAGCTAGGCACCTTATGATTTAAATGTTTAATGGGAAAAAATACTGTGTTTATTTGAACATGTTGAATTCTGACGTGACTGGCGGTAGTGTTATGCAATACATCACCCAGATAATATGTGTACATTACTGCTTTGGAAGTAATACCTTCATCTACAGAAATGTTGGATTGATGCCAAGTCACGCAGGTATAGTAGGCCTAATCTGTTCTCCGTGCATGAGCTCAGCTGGGTCTGTTTTGAATCGGAGTAGATTATATATAGCAGGATCAAGAGATATATATATATATAGAATGGAATTAGAGGATAGGGATATAAATAAGGATATAAAATATATGCCTAGCATCAGGGCGGGGGCCCTGGTGTAGTGGTTAAGACTGCAGCCTGTCACACCGGAGCCGGTTCATCCCACGCTCCGATATCCAGGCTTCCAAGAACTATAATGTTTCTTCTCTGTCCACTCGTAAAGATTCAGGGCGGGGGCCCTAGGGTAGTGGTTAGCACCGCTGCCTTCTACGCTAGAGTTCGGGGTTCGTTTCCCGGTCTCGGTCAAAAATGTTTCTTCCCCACCCACTCGTAAAACTCCGTGACCGAGAGGTAGCGTGCTCAGCCTTAGACCTCCACGGTTTGAATTTCGAATCCTGTGTCTGGAGGGCAGTGTCATCTCACTCATCATGCTCATCTCACCATCCTCAGGAGGTTCTCCTGGGCCAATTTAGCCTGTATGTGCACAAAAGTGGCCTAAAGCCCGATTCATTTCATTTCGTTAAGATTTAGTATTGTGCATAGCATGTTTTTGAATCCTGTGTCTGGAGGGCAGTGTCATCTAGTTCATCTCACTAAGCTCAGGAGCTGGCCCATTTCAGCCTGTAGGCATATGTGCACAAAAGTGGCAAAAGGCTCGATTAGCTCATTCGTTAGTGTGATCATTCATTCATTCATTCATTCATTCATTCATTCATTCATTCATTCATTCATTCGTTCATTCGTTCGTTCGTTCGTTCGTTCGTTCGTTCGTTCGCTCGTTCGTTCGTTCGTTCGTTCGTTTGTACTTGAAAGCCTTTGAGCTGTTGCCCGATGGATACATGTAGCAAAGTCCTACAAACCGTCGAAGCTTATTTATACTTTCAAAGGTTTTTAACCACGTCAAATTTCGATATCTACTGTTAAATTTCAACTATTAGTTATTCATTGTACCAAAAAAAATATATATAAAGTTCTTGATTGTACCTACACCTAATAACGTTAGGCTGAGTTGTATATTCTGCGTAATAATATAATAATAATTATTATGAGAACAGTATATGATTATCAGATTTCAAGAAATTTGAAAAATAGGTCTAAGCTGGATTTCGAACGATACCTATCACCGACATATGAAGGTTGGGGGTTTCCCTATGGTTTCGCTATGGTCTGCAATTGTACCATTTGCTCGAACAGAGCCACCAATGATTTTTTATAAAACGTGTTTGTATACCATCAAGTGGCTTTTTCACAATAGACACACCTCTGTGAAAAACTATGACCGTAATGCTGATAGCATACGTAAATATATGACTCGGCCTACGCAGCATTGACCTGTTAACATACACTCCTGTTATTTTGCAGTAGAGAAATAAGTAGTTAGAAGGATACCGCCCTCCACGACGTGGAGGGCGGCTTTTGCTAACTAGTAATAAGTTATAATTTGTCTGTATAAATATGTCATTGCTAGAGATGTAGCTTAAGCACTCAAGATTATCTGCCTATTATATATCAATAGGCTACCCAGTAAACACAAGACATTTGTAGGCCTATAACATTGTACAATGTTGAACCAACGTCGAAGACGTTGGGCTGACGTTGTACAAATGTTTTAAAAATGCTTTGTGGTTGCTGGGTACACATACATATAACATATACACTAGGACTTACCTGTTGAAATATCATTATTTAAACTGGCGACACAAGCTAGCATTGCCATCACAAGTATAATAACGATCTCCATGGCAACCATTTTATTCTCCATATTTTCCTAGTAGGTGGTTTTGTTGCTGTGCATGCAGGCGGCACAGTAAATGGCGTGTGATCTTCTCCTTTTAACTGCTACCTGTTGTATCCACTGTTGAGCAATATTAAGCTCACGTGGTTCGCAGCCAAACACCTAAACCCTGCCGTGGTCACACGCACATGTTAGTCAAGGCCCAATGTGTTGATTCAGTGAACACATTAAAATAGTGATGCAGACAATCGGACCCCATGATTCCATGCAGATCATCGGCTACGTATCCTAATCAGATTATTGTACAGGATCTCAGTGTTTCACTAGATTCCACCAGTTATAGAATAACCATGGATGTCTACAGGTGTGCGGTCCACTGGATGGCGTAGAGCCCTAACAGGCTAAGTGCGCACCCACTTAAATTTAACTGAGAGTCACGTATGATATATTGTGTAAGGTCAGACAGTCACGCTGGCAAATGGAAGTTTCTGTGTGTCACCGCCGCGTCGGTGTCCTCGACCAGGCCAGGTGCAGGTCAGCCACGACTTCCAAGAGGGTCGACAACGACAACGTCACCACACGCTCTGACGGCGACACTAAGGCGTGGTCATGTGAGGTGATGCCGTTCCGACCGGCTGCCCATCCTAAACCCCACACTGCGCCACCCAGCAAACGCGAGACATCGACCCAATGTTGGCCCAATGTTGGGCCAGCGTCGTAGACGGTGGACCAACATTGGATCAACATTGGGTCGATGTCTCGCGTTTGCTGGACAGTACCGTGGACAGGTGCCATCAGATACAGGTACAACATTATTATATAATTGGCTCAATGTTGGACCGGCGTCGCTGACGCTGGTCCAACGTTGAGTATTATCACAGTGCCTTCTGTGGCAATTACATTCTTCTCTAAATGCTTATTACAAACCCTTTGCTAACTACAACATTATGGCTATTTTTATGGACGACTAAACGGAAATTCGATAAAGTGTCAGTAGAAGATAAATAGACAAATAGTGTGAACGTTTATCGAGTTTCTGGGCCTATAGTGGTGCACTAGTATGTATGCCTACTCATATATTTAGAGCTATTGATTTAGAGGACAACCAACATACATGTTCAGTGCAGAAGTATTTAAACTGAGACAGATAATGTCACGAGATATAATACCGCTATATAAACATGATAAATACATGTACATGTGAGGGCCAATAAATACGATTACATGCAGATAAATAAGTAAATAATCATCTACATGCAGGTGAACGACATAATACAGGTAGAAAGACAATAAACTCTTGATCAATCTGTTATTACGAATGAGAGAAGCAACATGGGCTCAGGGCCGTGTCAAGGCTGCTTTAATGTGCTTTATTTGCGGTTCGCCTAGTCAGAGAGTTTACCACCACCACCTATCTGTTGCTGAAGTATACACCTAATATAGCTCTCAAGTATGCCTGTGATATAGGGTTTACACACCTCATTGTTGGCACACGTGGTATGGTCTTGTAACGTTACTTTAGTGTGTTGCGGCTTATTAGCCAGCTGACGGTATTCCTTATAATTATTCATGACGATGATTATGATCTTGATGCTAAGGTTAACAATTGCGTATATGATAAAAACCTGGGACTAGAGACTGAGAGAGTGCAAGCATGGGTTACGAGTTGTCCATATCTTAAATAGCTATAATTTTAAGTAGACTTCGCATTAGATACATCTGCCAAATTCTTTGGGTTTAATTTTTTTCTCATCTGTATTCGTCATTGTTAGGCTTAGTATAGGCCTACGATATCACACTAAAGTCTGCAGCCAAGGCAAATACTACAGGCAGCTATGTTAACACCGGGCATTTGAATAGTTTTTTTTCAATGTATTGCTTGAAAACCACGATTTAATGTGACTCATCGATGCTGAGACTAACATGACTGGATAAAATTATTACAGTGCTGCAGTAGAAGAAGCTGTTATTTTTTCTTAGTAAACTTCCATCAAAAACATGGAACATCAGTATTTGAAATCCAGGTCGAGCACGTTAGTTCTCCATCCTCATAATATTGACTCTTTACGAGTAGATTGTTATCACAAAAAATGTTTCCTTTGAAAAATGGTGGACTGGGAGATTTCATAAGAAAGATACAGATAGTTTCTAAAATGGACAACATAATGCTAGATGCGGATTTATTATGGCTTCACATCTGATTGTATTTTCAGTTGCTGTTGTCAGTGGCAGCCGTGCACAGCTGTTTGTTCCTTTAAGGCTGGATTGCCAGTTTTTTATATTATTGAAGGGGATTTTGTTTTCCTAGACGGCACTGGAGCTGATCCATGACAAAGCAATACGTCACGAACGTCATTAAAACGAGTATTAGATTGGAAATTTATACACTAATTGTATTCTGCAGCATTTATAACGATGATATGCTGTGTGAATTCTCATATAATTTTAGTCCACTGATTATTAGTTATTAGCATAAATAATACTGGAAATGTACACTCTTTCTGGGCTTGGTGGAGTTTATATTGATGATAGTACGCACAAAGTCCGCCCAATAAATAATTTTGGCCAACTATATTAGAATTAGCCAAATAAATTAGTTTTCATACAAAGGTGTGGCGCTGGCCCAACATTCAAACGGTACTTACTTGCTTAAGGTCAACGTCTTGTGATTACATGGCTGTTCACGAACTGTTTCAATGAGCCCGTATTGAAACCGAGTCAATGTGTGACTTCGACCAGGAGCTGGAGCAGTGACGGTCCATAATGTGTAGTGTTGTCCCGGCATTCTAGCAGCGCTTGCCCGACTTTCTTGTTGACTTGGTTCGAAACCACCATCCACATAAACACTGATATGATGAACATGTGCACTTATAAAAACCAATGAGCCAAAATCCCCCGTTATGACGTTAAAAATAAGCTCCGCCAACCACTGTCGAATCCGGGAAATCGATCCCAGTGGGCTAAATCGCACCGATTAAGCCTTCTCGCTATTAAAGCATTATTCAAAATAGAATGGAGAATGTCTTTGTGGAGAGTAGTTCTGGGGACTTCACTTGGCCTAAACCTATTTGAATGCTTTTGAAAATGCATCATGTGCGTTGTCCAGGGAACACAAATTAATACATTTAAATGTGTATACATAGGGTAATTTAACTTTATCTGCCGATATTTCCAATATCGAGATACGTAATTAAATGTATGAATCGTGAAGTTAAACAAGATTGCATATTCCATTATATGCGCAGGTAATTTTTGAATTAGAGGGGGGGGGGGAGGGCTATGTAGAATAATATAATAATATAAACATCTTTTGTGTTTTTGGTAGAAAATGGTTCTTATATTAATTTTAATGTATTTCTAAACATCAGTGTTTCATAAATAAATATGAAAACTCAATCAACAGACGAGACTCCCCAACCCGAAGCATTGAATAATAATAAAAAAAATCTTCCACAATATTTCGAAGTCTATTGCGAAGTCGAATAATTATATTATACGAGTTCGGAAAGATCTTTGTATCCGAAATCAGACCGTGAATTATAAGTAGATGAGACCGTGATTTCCCAGCTCCAAGCTGCCAAATTAATCCGCACTCGCATAAAATAAAATCATTACGTAAATTTATCCGAATCGGATAGCCCATTCGGAAAACACTATAAAACGTACAAACAGGCCGAACATCAGTCTTGATGATAGATTTGTAATAGTGCGAAACGTACGCCGACTGTGAGGAATAAACATGTTTTTTTATGTAGCGTATAGTTTATAGTGTGTTTTTCCTAATATCCAGTAAAATTATTAGGACTTTATAATTCATGAGATTTCAAGCTTTCCAACCGTATGGGATAATATACAATGTTTTTTGGTGGAGAGTTGTGATAATTTTGTTGCTGCATATGTATACAATAAAGATAGAGAAAGGGCTACCCAACATAATCACATCATCATCATCATAATTTGATAGGGTGAGTTACCCACACACCGGCTAAACGTTGGCGTAATGACGGGCCAGCGTTTGGGACGCTGACCCGTTATGATGCCAACGTTAACCCAAGGTCAACAAAGAAGCAATGAAGTACGTATTAGGAAGTCAAGGTGAGCCGAGTACTGTTAGACCTCCTTACTTTTATACATCGTCAAGAGCTGCCATGTGGCTTTGTCAACAGTCCTGAACCATTGACCAAATATTGCGTCTGTCAGTATCATACCTCCACATCTACGTGTGTACACGTGGAAAATCAGCAGGAAAAAAACCGTATTGTTTTGATTATGTGGTTCCATATTCTGGGCAGTAATGCTATTCAACCCTCTCAATATTATCTCTATTATGATGTGAAGCAAAAAAGCAATTCTTTTCTTCACATCGACACGTAAATTGTAGGCCTACGTCGCATCACAGTCACATGGCCGTCAAGATCGCTCATCCGGTTCACGTGTGGTATCACTCACTCACTCACTCACTCACTCACCCACTCACCCACCCCCTCACTCACTCACTTACTCACTCACGCCAGATAATTTTACAAAAATACAAATAAATAATATAATTTTTTATCCCATTGCTAATTGTTCATTGTAAGCCTATGTGAAATATTTAATTGGTACCAGCATAAGCTGTTGCTGGTATGTGATCCGATTGGTGACTGGTGATACCTTTTCCCGACCATATATATAATCATTGGCCGGGTCTATTTGCCCCGTCACGGGGCACACAAGGCAAGAAAAGTGCGTTGGATTACCCATGACGGGGCAAATAACAGTTAAATCATCTTCCATGTCCCGTGACGGGGCGTGGAACCGCTAATTTTGTGCCTTCGATACGCCGTGGCGGACGAAATAAAGAAACATTAGAGTTATACAGCCCGCTGTGGTGTATGCAAGATAATTAAAGTGTCCTTAGGCATCCCGTGAATGATGTAACGAGGTTTCTTATTGGTTGTCAAAAGAAGCATTACACTGGGTATATTCGACCAGCACAATAAAAATGTTCGCATTTCTAATTTTCAAAAACATTTACATCGATGAGTGGAGTATGTTCCATCTGGCACTCCGGGGCCAGGTGACGTTGGGAGCATTCATTGTATCAGTATCACCTAATCCATGACAGATGAAGTTTGCCCAGTGTGCAGCGAGCCCCTCATCCCTTCCAAGGATGAGGTTTAGCGACTGTGCAGTGGGCCCCTCATCCCTCCTGAGAGATGAGGTTTACTCAGTGTGCAACCAGCCCCTCATCCATCCTGAGGATGAGGTTTAGCCAGTGTGCAGCGGGCCCCTCATCCCTCCTAAGAGATGACGTGTACCTATAGTGTGCAGTAGCCCCTCATCCCTGACTGAACCTGAAAGATGAAGTTTACCTAGTGTGCAACCAACCCCTCATTCCTGAGAGATAAAGTTTACCAGTGTGCAACCAGGCCCTCATCCCTCCTGAGAGATGAGGTTTATCCAGTGTGCAACCAGCCCCTCATCCCTCCTAAGAGACGAAGTTTACCCAGTGTGCAACCAGCCCCTCATCCCCGTGAGATGAAGTTTACAAGTGTGCAACCAGCCCCTCATCCCTCCTAAGGATGAGGCTTACCTACTGTGCAGTGGGCCCCTCATCCCTTCTGAGAGATAAGTGTTTAGCCAGTGCGCAGTGAGCCCCTCATCCCTCTTAAGGATTAGGTTTGGCCAGTGTGCAGTGGGCCCCTCATCCCTCCTGAAAAATAAGGTTTACCTAGTGTGCAGTGGGCCCCTCATCCCTCCTAAGAGATGGTGTTTACCAAGTGTGCAGTGGGCCCCTCACCCCTCCTGAGAGTAGGGTTTATCGATTGTGCAGTGAGCCCCTCATCCCTGACTCTGCCTGATAGATGAGGTTTACCTAGTGTCCAGTGGGCCCCTCATCCCTTCTGAGAGATGAGGTTTACCCAGTGTGCAGTGAGCCCCTCATTCCTAACTGGCCCTGAAAGATGAGGTTTACCCAGTGTGCAACCAGCCCCTCATCCATTCTAAGAATGAGGTTTAGCCAGTCTGCAGTTGGCCCCTCATCCCTCCTAACAGATGAGGTGTACCTAGTGTGCAGTGGGCCCCTCATCCCTTCTGAGAGATAAGGGTTTAGTCAGTGAGCAGCGAGCCCTCATCCCTACTGAAGATGAAGTTTAGCCGGAAGTGTGCAGTGGGCCCCTCATCCATAACTGGGCCTGAAAGATAAGGTTCACCCAGTGTGTAGCGAGCCTTTCACTCTCTCAGGGTGGAGTTTACACAGAGAGAAGGGGTTTACCTAGTGTGCAGTGGGCCCTTCATCTTTCTTGAGAGAGGATGATCACCCAGTGTGCAGTGGGCCCTTCATCCCTCTTGAGAGAGGAGGTTTATCCAGTGTGCAGTGGGCCCTTCATCCCTCCTGAGAGAGGAGGTTTACCTGGTGTGCAGTGGGGTCCTTCATCCCTCTTGAGAGAGAAGGTTTACTCAGTGTGCAGTAGGCCCCTCATCTCTCCTGAGATTGGAGGATTACCTAGTGTGCAGTGGGCCCTTCATCCCTCTTGAGAGACGAGGTTTATCCAGTGTGCAGTGGGCCCATCATCCCTACCTGGCCCTGCAAGATGAGGTTTACCCAGTGTGCAGCGAGCCCCTCGTCTATCCTAAGGGTGAGGTTTGGTCAGTGTGCAGTGGGCCCCTCATCCATAACTACGCTGAAAGATGAGGTTCACCCAGTATGTGGCGAACCCTTCACTCTCCCAGGGTGAATTTTACACAATGTGCAGCTGAGCCCCTCATCCCCAAGAGATGAGATTATCAGATTTTTCTTTTATTAACATCCTGATGCCTATAATATCACATAATTATCTTATGTATTAGCACTCTCCATTCTAGAGTATCACATGTATTAACCCTCTGTGGACTAGACTACCATATTTTCTCAATGTTAAGTCCAGGAATTTTAGGCATTTTCAGGGGTAAAGATGGAAAAGAATAATATGAAGCTGAAAATTTCAGGAGTTGTTCAGATGGTCATCCTTAATGACCTGTAAAAAGTCCCAAAGTTCCCCAGGAGCGGAACATGTTTTTTTTCGCAAAAATCCGAAATGGCCGCCAGAGGCCATTTAAAAATTGTAACATACGAAGAAGTTAACATATATTCCTTTGTAATACCTCTTTTTCACTTAATTTTTTACGGGGAACTCATTTCAGGTCTTCTTTTTAAGGGTTCAAGCCTCATTCGTGTTTTATTTGCAAAAATCCAAAATGGCCGCCTGATACAATACTGAAATTGTAACTGATGAAGAAACTGTAATATATTCTTTTGTAATATCTTTTTTCTGCATACTTTTTCACGAGAAACTTAATGTTGGTCTTATTTTAGCATTGTAAAGCTTATGTCATTCCACAGTTCAAAATGGCCGCCATTGAGGTAGAAGAACAATTTCAGAAATTATGTTATTTTATGTCTACATAATTTTTTTATTTGGAAACATAGTGGCAGTAAAAAGTATCTCTGGAATCAAGGGTGGTTATGCTATGTGGTTTAGTCCAGTAAATTGTCCTCGGTGTTGATCCAGCCTTTCATGTGATAATAATAATTATAAATTAAGATGCACACCAAGACGGCTCAACGTGTCCCTGGTACTAGTAATTTTATTTTTCAGCACTAAACTTCATTTAACAATTCAGTATATGAAAGATGATTTAGTAAATTAAATAATGTATGTAAATGTGTATCTGTTATTACTCAATATAATATGATTTCGTCATTCATAACAGAAACACGGGAAGCAGGGACACAATAAACATAATTCACAAAAAAAACAATTTATCCAACGGGACAAATCAATTACATCCAAAGCAGACATCAATCAGATATAAAAAAGATTCAAAAAAACAGATTGAGAGTGGAAGCAAGAAATTGGAAAGCATTTTTGCGAACATGTGTTTAGTGTGGTGACTGACAAGTATCTGTTGAACGGGTCAGTTCAATAGCAGCTGGCCTGTTATTACATATTATGGTGGTCATATTGAGAAATCACGGTCATTTTGATTTAGGGTTTGACTAACATGCTGTTATCACAGTAGCCTCAGGTGCATACACAGACTTGTTTTGGTGCCGTTTTCACCATTGATAAATTGATATTACAGGTTTATATGCCCCATTGAGGTTTTAGGTTATAGAACTTCCCAGCTGAACCACACTACAAAATATCTGTCATCTATAGGCCCTACACGTGTCGTTGTTTCAAGTGAATATTGCTTTACGTTGCTTTCTGCACAATCATGGCAATATCGTGAAAGAAGGAAGGGACTATGCCCTAGTTTTATCGAATAACTTCAAGGGTTCTTTATAGTGCATAGTGCCATAGACATCACTGCACACTCCGTGCATTTGAACAGTTTGGAGCACTGTATAGGCACAACCTCGATGACTAACATCCGACCCGACCAGGATTTGAACCCAGTAGCTCTGAGCTTCGAGCCACAGCAGGATCGAATGGGCCATCGGGACGGCCTCGTTATTTCAAACACAAGCAAACTTATTCGGGTTCCTATTAATGTTGCATCAAATTTATATAAACATGATAAATAGGGTATGGGACCTTCCCTAGGATCCTGCAGGCTCGGGTATGATACCTTGCATTGGACCCATATGTCCGCATGTGAGGTGTGAGATCTTGCCTAGGATCATAAGGGCCTAGTACTTGCCTATGACCCTGTAGGCTCTAGTGTATGACCTTGCCTCGGACTCACCGTCTCGGGTGTGAGTCCTAGCCTAAGACCATGCGGGCTCATGGTAAAACCTTGCCTATGACTTGTAGGCTCGGGTTTGAGACCTTGCCTAGGACGCTGCGGGCTCGGGTGTGAGTCCTTGCCTAGGACCTTGGCGGTTCGAGTGTAAGTCCTTGCCTAAGACCATGCGGGCTCACGCTAAATCCTTGTCTTGGACTTGAAGGCTCGGGTTTGAGACCATGCCTAGGACGCTGCGGGCTCGGATGTGAGTCATTGCCTAATACCATGCGCGCCTGTGGTTAATCCTTGCCTATGACCTCTACTAATAACTACTAATAAAATTACTAATAACTTCAGAAATGAATTCAACATTAAAAATCATGTGAAAATGAGGTATTACATTAAAATATATGTTTAATAGTTCAGGAATTACTACTTCAACATAGCGCTTGGCGGCCATTTTGAATTTTGTCTAAAAAATATGTTCCACTCCGGGAAAAACCTTGGGACTTTTTACAGGTATCAAAGGAGGACATACTGGTAGTATATAGATTTAAAAGCTTATATGTATCTCAAATACTAATGACAATAGACTTACTCCCAATTAAACATAAAATGGCAGCCATCTTGGATTTATTCTTTAACGAAACCCTAAAAGTTACAACTGGCTTCAGAAAAGAATTCAGCATTAAAAATTATGTTGAAATGAGGTATTACATAAAAATATATGTCAAATAATTCATGAATTACAACTTCAACATGGCTCTTGGCGGCCATTTTGAATTTTATAAAAAAAAAGGATGTTCCGCTGAGGGGAAACTTTGAACGTTTTACAGGTAATAAAGGAGGACATAATGAACACTTCCTGAAAATTTCAGCTTTATTTTATTTTTTTCCATTTCAAAACCTAAAATTCCTGGACTATATTTATTAAGCCCCTGTGGACTAAAGTATCACACGTATTAACCCTCTGTGGTCTAGAGTATCACGTTTCTAATGTGTTAGCCCTGTGTGGACTACACTATCATATTTAACTTATTTTAACCTACTGATGCCTAGAGCATCATAAATGTTAGTTATAGGCTAGAGTTTGACATGTATTAGCCCTCTGAGGTCCAGAGAGTAGATAGTATCACGTCTCTCTAATAATAACCTTATGTCGACTAAACTATTATATTTCTTCTATATTAACCTTTTGGTGTCTTGAGTATCACATTTCGTATTTATCAACCCTCTGTTGACTAGACTATCGCAAGTATCAACCCTCTGTGGTCTAGAATATTACGCTTCTAATATATTCACCCTAGATGTGGACTGCACTATCATGTTTATCTTATTTTAACCTACTGATGCCTAGAGCCTCATAGATGTTATTTATCAACCTTCTAGAGGCTACAGTTTAATGTGTATTAACCCCATGAGGTCCATAGGGTCGATAGCATCACGTGTGTCTCATGTATTACCGCTCTGTGGACTAGAAAACCATATTTCTTCTATATTAACCTTCTCATACCTAGAGTATCATATGTTTTATTTAATAATCCTTTCCGGACTAGAGTAACACATGTATTAATCCTCTGGGACCCCTGATATCATGTGTCTCAAATATTAATCTCATGCAACTAGACTATTATATTTATCTAATGTTAACCTTCTGTTGCCTAGATTATTACATGTCTTCTGTATTAAAGCCGATACAATCAGGCTAAAATCATCAAAAAAATCAATAATTGTATTTTTGCTTCTTAATATAGGCCTACTTCCTTAATATGTGAACATGTCCATAGACTAGAATTGCGGAAGTCTTCTAAATTTTGGGTTGCTGTGGCAACGTAGCAAGGGTGCAGAAAGCCCCGTTTATCAGTTATTCCTGTATCTCTTAATTTAGACATGCATGTCTGAAATTAAATTGCGTATTTATTTTTCGCTTAACTGATAAATGCGTAACAATTTTTTTTAGAAAATATACGCAATACTAGTCTATGGACATATTATGGCCATATTAAAAAGCAAAACTAAAATTAAGGATTTTTTATGATGTTAGCCTGATTGTTTCGCTATAACTGTCTGGAGGCTGGAGTATCAAGTGTTTTAACCATCTGGTGTCTATAGTATCACGTGTGTCAAGCCTCTGTGAACTAGAGTATCATATTTCTCCTATATTAACCTTCTGATGCCTAGAATCATATGTCTCATATAATAATCTTCTGGTGGCTAGAGTCTGAAATTGCTCCCATATTAACCATCTGGTGCCACACATGTGTATGATATATTTTCTTCTGTAGCTAGATCCAGCAAATACTCCAAATTGAAATATATTTTAGACAGATGAATTTTCAAAGCAAATATTTACGAAACATAGGCCTAACGTTATCTAGGCTAGAAAAGCTAGGTGGATAATTGGGAGTTAGAGAGAAAATTAGCAAAATACTTTGATATTAAGTTTTAAGGATCGTTGTTTTATTACGGTGTTAATATTGCACACTGAAAAAACCTTATCTATCAGGAGGGATGAGAGACTGGTTGCACACTGGTAAGTTTCATCATCTCAGGGAGAAGTAGGGGCTGTAGGTGGGGCTGGTTGCAGATTGGGTGAACTTCATATCTCAGGCAGAGTCAGGGATGAGGGGCCCACTGTAGTGCACTAGGTAAACCTCAACACTCTACGCTAGGAATGGTAAGCCTTATATCTCGGAAGGGATGAGGGGCCTACTGCACATCTCCCGGGGGGGGGGGGGGGGAGGGACTCATTGTACAGCGGCTAAACCTAATTCTTACACATTTTGTAAACATCATCTCTGAGGCAGTGTCAGGGATGAGGGACCGACTGCACACTATGTAAACCTCATATATTAGGAGGGGTGAGGGGCCCATTTCACACTGGCTAAACCTCATCATTATCCATCTTAAATAGGATGGATGAGGAGCTAGTTGCACACTGGGTAAACCTCATATTTTAGGCTTAGTTTTGGACGAGGGGCCCACTGCACACTGGGGAAACCTAAAAATAATAGATAATGTATCCGAAATCAGACCGTGAATTATAAGTAGATAATTATAATACCCTGATTTCCCAGCTCCAAGTTGCCAAATTAATCCGCACTCGCATAAAATAAAATCATTCCGTAAAATTATCCGAATCGGATAGCCCATTCGGAAAACACTATAAAACGTACAAACAGCCCGAACATCAGTCTTGATGAAAGATTTGTAATAGTGTGAAACGTACGCCGACTGTGAGGAATAAACATGTTTATGTAGCGTATAGTTTATAGTGTGTTTTTCCTAATATACAGTAAAATTATTAGGACTTTATAATTCATGAGATTTCAATCTTTCCAACCGTATGGGATAATATACAATGTTTTTTGGTGGAGAGTTGTGATAATTTTGTTGCTGCATATGTACACAATAAAGATAGAGAAAGGGCTACCCAACATAATCACATCATCATCATCATAATTTGATAGGGTGAGTTACCCACACACCGGCTAAACGTTGACGTAATGACGGGCCAGCGTTTGGGACGCTGACCCGTTATTATGCCAACGTTAACCCGAGATCAACAAAGGAGCAATGAAGTACGTATTAGGAAGTCAAGGTGAGCCGAGTACTGTTAGACCTCTTCACTATTATACATCGTCAAGAGCTGCCATGTGGCTTTGTCAACAGTCCTGAACCATTGACCAAATATTGCGTCTGTCAGTATCATACCTCGACATCTACGTGTGTACACGTGGAAAATCAGCAGGAAAAAAACCGTATTGTT
This sequence comes from Flabesymbios commensalis, assembly GCA_964017125.1. Classification (NCBI taxonomy): domain Eukaryota; kingdom Metazoa; phylum Annelida; class Polychaeta; order Terebellida; family Flabelligeridae; genus Flabesymbios; species Flabesymbios commensalis. The sequence continues at coordinate 47,717,803 of OZ024907.1, read as the reverse complement.
TTGATTATGTGGTTCAATATTCTGGGCAGTAATGCTATTCAACCCTCTCAATATTATCTCTATTATGATGTGAAGCAAAAAAGCAATTCTTTTCTTCACATCGACACGTAAATTGTAGGCCTACGTCGCATCACAGTCACATGGCCGTCAAGATCGCTCATCCGGTTCACGTGTGGTATCACTCACTCACCATGGCCGTCAAGATCGCTCATCCGGTTCACGTGTGGTATCACTCACTCACTCACTCACTCACTCACTCACTCACTCACTCACTCACTCACTCACTCACTCACTCACTCACTCACTCACTCACTCACTCACCCACCCACTCACCCACCCCCTCACTCACTCACTTACTCACTCACGCCAGATAATTTTACAAAAATATAAATAAATAATATAATTTTTTATCCCATTGCTAATTGTTCATTGTAAGCCTATGTGAAATATTTAATTGGTACCAGCATAAGCTGTTGCTGGTATGTGATCCGATTGGTGATTGGTGATACCTTTTCCCGACCATATATATAATCATTGGCCGGGTCTATTTGCCCCGTCACGGGGCACACAAGGCAAGAAAAGTGCGTTGGATTACCCGTGACAGGGCAAATAACAGTTAAATCATCTTTCATGTCCCGTGACGGGCATTGAACCGCTAATTTTGTGCCTTTGATACACCGTGGCGGACGAAATAAAGAAACATTAGAGTTATACAGCCCGCTGTGGTGTATGCAAGATAATTAAAGTGTTCTAAGGCATCCCGTGAATGATGTAACGAGGTTTCTTATTGGTTGTCAAAAGAAGCATTACACTGGGTACATTCGACCAGCACAATAAAAATGTTCGCATTTCTAATTTTCAAAAACATTTACATTGATGAGTGGAGTATGTTCCATCTGGCACTCCGGGGCCAGGTGACGTTGGGAGCATTCATTGTATCAGTATCACCTAATCCATGACAGCGAGCCCCTCATCCCTTCCAAGGATGAGGTTTAGCGACTGTGCAGTGGGCCCCTCATCCCTCCTGAGAGATAAAGTTTACTCAGTGTGCAACCAGCCCCTCATCCATCCTAAGGATGAGGTTTAGCCAGTGTGCAGCGGGCCCTTCATCCCTCCTAAGAGATGACGTGTACCTATAGTGTGCAGTAGCCCCTCATCCCTGACTGAACCTGAAAGATGAAGTTTACCTAGTGTGCAACCAACCCCTCATTCCTGAGAGATGAAGTTTACCAGTGTGCAACCAGGCCCTCATCCCTCCTGAGAGATGAGGTTTATCCAGTGTGCAAACAGTACCTCATCCCTCTTGAGAGACATAGTTTACCCAGTGTGCAACCAGCCCCTCATCCCTGTGAGATGAAGTTTACAAGTGTGCAACCAGCCCCTCATCCTTCCTAAGAATGAGGCTTACCTACTGTGCAGTGGGCCCCTCATCCCTTCTGAGAGATAAGTGTTTAGCCAGTGCGCAGTGAGCCCCTCATCCCTCTTAAGGATTAGGTTTGGCCAGTGTGCGTGGGCCCCTCATCCCTCCTGAAAAATGAGGTTTACCCAGTGTGCAACCAGCCCCTCATCCATTTTAAGAATGAGTTTATCCCTCCTAAGAGATGGTGTTTACCAAGTGTGCAGTGGGCCCCTCATCCCTCCTGAGAGTAGGGTTTATCGATTGTGCAGTGAGCCCCTCATTCCTGACTCTGCCTGATAGATGTGGTTTACCTAGTGTCCAGTGGGCCCCTCATTCTTCTGAGAGATGAGGTTTACCCAGTGTGCAGTGAGCCCCTCATTCCTAACTGGCCCTGAAAGATGAGGTTTACCCAGTGTGCAACCAGCCCCTCATCCATTCTAAGAATGAGGTTTAGCCAGTCTGCAGTTGGCCCCTCATCCCTCCTAACAGATGAGGTATACCTAGTGTGTAGTGGGCCCCTCATCCTTTCTGAGAGATAAGGGTTTAGTCAGTGAGCAGCGAGCCCTCATCCCTACTGAAGATGAAGTTTAGCCGGAAGTGTGCAGTGGGCCCCTCATCCATAACTGGGCCTGAAAGATAAGGTTCACCCAGTGTGTAGCGAGCCTTTCACTCTCTCAGGGTGGAGTTTACACAGAGAGAAAGGGTTTACCTAGTGTGCAGTGGGCCCTTCATCTCTCTTGAGAGAGGAGGATCACCCAGTGTGCAGTGGGCCCTTCATCCCTCTTGAGAGAGGAGGTTTATCCAGTGTGCAGTGGGCCCTTCATCCCTCCTGAGAGAGGGAGTTGGGGTCAATTCCGGAATTGAATGGGAATTGAGCTCAATTCCTGACTCAATTCCAGGAATTGGACTAGGAATTGGAATTGAAAAAAAAGGAATTGGAATTGAATTGGAATTGAAAAAAAATGCCCGGAATTGATAAAGGAATTGACTTTTTTTATCCATGTTTATTTTTTAGGCGCTATTAAACGCATGAGTGGTCATCACTTTTGTCATTGCAGTAGAATTTCACCTGATCTATGTTTATTGATATGTGTATTATAATATTAATAATAATAATAATAAACTTATATAGGCCTAGTGCCTAAATTATATAAAAAGGTTTTATTTAAGTTACGTAAAAAATACTCATTTAAATGACTAATGGCCATCAAGATTAAATAAGACTGTGATGTGGAATCCAAATAATAGTTGTAACAAGATCGATCCTGCTAAGTTGGAGCAATTCAATCTAACTATCACAGATTGGTGTGCAGTGTGCGTATACTTGTCACTTGTTGTTACTTGTATACACCCTTGATTTACTCCCGCGGACTGGTGTAACCAGCCGGTAACAGTTTTACCGAGAAGTGCGACTCATGACAACTCAACACCTCAACTCAACACTGTATATAGTGTTAGAGAATTACCATCAGTGGCTGGATTATCAGCAAAATAAGACGCCGATCCGGCGTTGGTTTAATGTTGGGCCGTCATCGCAAACGACGGGCCAACATTATATCAACATTGGGTCAATGTTTCGAACAAAAGAAATATCGGACCTTGAAACGAATGCGTTTCCAATAGACGTTGAGCCAATGCTGATTTAATATTGGGAAAGCGCTGAAGACGGTGGAGCAACATTAAGGCAAGATTGGGTTAACATCCAGTGTTAGCAGGAAGGAAGTTATGCAACGTAGCCAGGCGCTCTAATTGACACTTTGATTACTTCGCTAATATGCCTTTTGTGCCTTAGAGGTTTTCCTGATATATTTTCTTATATTTAATCGCCACACGCTGGAATTAGATATTAAAAATAGTATAATCGGAAAATAAATAATGTGAATAATTGCATCAATTGAAATACAACAATAGATCCTATGTTGCTTTATTTTTAATACGAGTTTTTTTGCCGTAGACTCCACAGGGTCAGACTTTCCAGTAGCACGGCTTGTCGCTGATATTGTTAATTACACTGCCGTGTTGATTGCAATTCTAGAGCAGCAGTTAGTCTAAAGAAATAACGCGCTCACATCAGCGCCCACGGGAGTACAAAGAGTATTAAAGATGTACTCCACCCTACTTTTAGTAAGTGTAACATGTTTAAATATGCTTACAAAATAATAAATAAAATGTATTTTATTTTATATCAGGTGTTATTATTTTATTTTTTTCAAGTTATTATACAGCTGTTCTGTGTGTATCAAAGTATCATGCTTGGGTGGAATTGATAAGGAATTGACTTTTTAGGAATTGGAATTGATAAGGAATTGACTTTTCTTAAAACCAAAGGAATTGGAATTGACTCAGGAATTGATAAAAAGGAATTGGAATGGAATTTGGAATTGATAAAAAGGAATTGACCCCAACTCTGATTAGCACTCTCCATTCTAGAGTATCACATGTATTAACTTTCTGGGGTCTAGAGCATGACATGTCTCATGTATTAACCCTATGTGGACTAGACTACCATATTTTCTCAATGTTAACCTTCTGATGCCTAGAGTATCACATGTCTTATTAGTCCAGGAATTTTAGGCATTTTCAGGGGTAAAAATGGAAAAAAATAATATGAAGCTGAAAATTTCAGGAGTTGTTCAGATGGTCATCCTTAATGACCTGTAAAAAGTCCCAAAGTTCCCCAGGAGCGGAACATGTTTTTTTCGCGAAAATCCAAAATGGCCGCCAGAGGCCATTTAAAAATTGTAACATACGAAGAAGTTAACATATATTCCTTTGTAATACCTCTTTTTCACTTAATTTTTTACGGGGAACTCATTTCAGGTCTTCTTTTTAAGTTTTCAAGCCTCATTCGTGTTTTATTTGCAAAAATCCAAAATGGCCGCCTGATACAATACTGAAATTGTAACTGATGAAGAAATTCTAATATATTCCTTTGTAATATCTTTTTTCTGCATAATTTTTCACGATAAACTTAATGTTGGTCTTATTTTAGCATTGTAAAGCTTATGTCATTCCACAGTTCAAAATGGCCGCCATTGAGGTAGAAGAACAATTTCAGAAATTATGTTATTTTATGTCTACATAATTTTTTTATTTGGAAACATAGTGGCAGTAAAAAGTATTTCTGGAATCAAGGTTGGTTATGCTATGTGGTTTAGTCCAGTAAATTGTCCTCGGTGTTGATCCAGCCTTTCATGTGATAATAATAATTATAAATTAAGATGCATGAAATTATTACGGTGACAACAGCGTGCGTTGTGTCATGTCACAGCAGCTTACCACACTAAGACAGCTCAACGTGTCCCTGGTACTACTAATTTTATTTGTCAGCACTAAACTTCATTTAACAATTCAGTATATGAAAGATGATTTAGTAAATTAAATAATGTATGTAAATGTGTATCTGTTATTACTCAATATAATATGATTTCGTCATTCATAACAGAAACACGGAAAGCAGGGACACAATAAACATAATTCACAAAAAAATCAATTTATCTAACGGGACAAATCAATTACATCCAAAGCAGACATCAATCAGATATAAAAAATATTTAAAAAAAACAGATTGAGAGTGGAAGCAAGAAATTGGAAAGCATTTTTGCGAACATGTGTCTAGTGTGGTGACTGACAAGTATCTGTTGAACGGGTCAGTTTAATAGCAGCTGGCCTGTTATTACATATTATGGTGGTCATATTGAAAAATCACGGTCATTTTGATTTAGGGTTTGACTAACATGCTGTTCTCACAGTAACCTCAGGTGCATACACAGACCAATTTTGGTGCCGTTTTCACCATTGATAAATTAATATTACAGGTTTATATGCCCCATTGAGGTTTTAGGTTATAGACCTTCCCAGCTGAACCACACTACAAAATATCTGTCATCTATAGGCCCTACACGTGTCGTTGTTTCAAGTGAATATTGCTTTACGTTGCTTTCTGCACAATCATGGCAATATCGTGAAAGAAGGAAGGGACTATGCCCTAGTTTTATCGAATAACTTCAAGGGTTCTTTATAGTGCACAGTGCCATAGACATACCGGCACACTCCATGCCTTTGAACAGTTTGGAGCACTGTATAGGCACAACCTCGATGACTAACATCCGACCCGACCAGGATTTGAACCCAGTAGCTCTGAGCTTCGAGCCACAGCAGAATCGAATGGGCCATCGGGACGGCCTCGTTATTTCAAACACAAACAAACTTATTCGGGTTCCTAATAATGTTGCATCAAATTTATATAAACATGATAAATAGGGTATGGGACCTTCCCTAGGATCCTGCAGGCTCGGGTATGATACCTTGCATTGGACCCTTATGCCCGCATGTAAGGTGTGAGATCTTGCCTAGGATCAGAAGGGCCTAGGTGTGAGTACTTGCCTATGACCCTGTAGGCTCTAGTGTATGACCTTGCCTCGGACTCACCGTCTCGGGTGTGAGTCCTAGCCTAAGACCATGCGGGCTCATGGTAAAACCTTGCCTATGACTTGTAGGCTCGGGTTTGAGACCTTGCCTAGGACGCTGCGGGCTCGGGTGTGAGTCCTTGCCTAGGACCTTGGCGGTTCGAGTGTAAGTCCTTGCCTAAGACCATGCGGGCTCACGCTAAATCCTTGTCTTGGACTTGAAGGCTCGGGTTTGAGACCATGCCTAGGACGCTGCGGGCTCGGATGTGAGTCATTGCCTAATACCATGCGCGCCTGTGGTTAATCCTTGCCTATGACCTCTACTAATAACTACTAATAAAGTTACTAATAACTTCAGAAATAAATTCAACATTAAAAATCATGTGAAAATGAGTTATTACATTAAAATATATGTTTAAAAGTTCAGGAATTACTACTTCAACATAGCGCTTGGTGGCCCTTTTGAATTTTGTCTAAAAATATGTTCCACTCCGGGAAAAACCTCGGGACTTTTTACAGGTATTAAAGGAGGACATACTGGTGGTATATAGATTTAAAAGCTTATATGTATCTCAAATACTAATGACAATAGACTTACTCCCAATTAAACATAAAATGGCAGCCATCTTGGATTTATTCTTTAACGAAACCCTAAAAGTTACAACTGGCTTCAGAAAAGAATTCAGCATTAAAAATTATGTTGAAATGAGGTTTTACATTTGTAAAAATCACGAAAAAGGAGGAATACATAAGTGCAATAACTGTAATTGGGTTTAGATGCTGTAATAACTTGATATAATTTACATTCTCTTGAGTTAATTAAAGAAATTACATAAGATGATTTAATTAATACTTTAAAATTACTTTTACGTACTAACAATGCTGAAAGATTAGACTCAGAAGTATACCAAGCACTCTCAATATAAACAAAAAGCGTATATAAACTTGTAGTCAATACCATACTAGGAATGTTTTGACATATGTTCTAAAACAATCTCGAACGTTTTTTGTATATTTCCTTTAAACCAATGCAAATGTTTAAAAGTAGCATACCTGTATATCAATTCCCTTGAAATGAAGTGGTACATATTTGTATGTACTCTGTCTGTATTATTCATTTCGCCTATTATATATTCTTTATAAATTATATAACTGATCAGAGTAATAATAAAATCTGGTATAGAATGATGTCCACATATGATATGGATAGGTCTGATATTTACATTTAATACATCATTTAGAGATTGCCATATATGCCTTATTTGTCTACATGTGTACAACAAATGGATAATGTCTTGGTTTTCTTTACATATACTGCAACTACTAATTTCTTTCAATTTCCATCGTTTTAAATTGGTTCCACATGGTAGTATATTATGTAGTAGTTTAAAATTAAATTCTTTTAATTTATTATCAGGATTTATAAGAATTTTCTGTTTGTAAGCATCTTCGAAATTTAAATTATTGTTTATATTTGAGAAGAAAAATTTCCAGTAGGTTTCTGAAGTAGGGATATGGTCCTTTTCTGTGCCCATATTATAAAAATCTTTTGCAGTATGATTACATGGTATATCTGTTTCGTTATCAGTTCTGGGCGTCGGAATATTATTCGGGTTTTGTTTTAGTATTGTTTTTATTGCCTTTTTTAGTACAAGTATTTCACAAAGGTAATTTGTTCTATGTTGTAGTTTCTCATAAATATATAATTCATCAAGCTCTGAGCTAGTTATTTTCAAATCTGTTAAGAATATTAATCCGCTGTTTATCCAAGATTTAAAGAATAGTGACATGTTTATTTTTTTATCTTTGTTAAATATTGTAATATTATTGTTGCCCCATAAGGGTATTTTATTTTTATCTAGGTCTTCACATTTGTGAACTGAAATAAATGCTTCAACAATCGATCTGTAGATAGGTGGCAGTTTTTCAAGGCATGATATCATTTTAATGTCGCGAATGCGCATATAGAATAAAAGGTTATTTTTCAAATAGCTTGACAGGTATTTTCTCGCAAAAATCGTCCAATTTTCTTCCCATCCGTCTAGAATCCGTTTGACCCACGTGGCCTTTAATGATCGACACATTAAATTTGGATTTATCATATTTAAACCGCCTTTGCTAATTTTTTAATATGCTACCGCTCTACGAATTTTGTCTCTCTTACCCCATATAAATTGGAAACTTATCTTTTCTAATTGTTTTAAGAAATCTTTCTCTATTGTAGTATTCATCATTAGATAAGTAAATTTAGATAATATTAATTTTTTGAGAACCATAATTTTACCCCATACTGGTGGTTACGACAATTCCATTTTATTATTTCTTTTTTGGCTTTAAGTAGCTTTTCGTTCCAATTTAATGTATCACAGTTAGTTTTCTTATGCCCAATATATAATCCTAAATATTTGAAAGGTTTATTTGTTATTTTTATACCCTGGAAAGTACCTGTATTATATTTATTTGGACCCAATCGTATTCCGATAGTCTTGTCTATGTTTAGGTTAAGGCCACTGACTTTGGCAAATTTTTGAAGCTCTAACATTGTTTCCTTTATCATATCTATATTTTTTAGTATGATTACAGTATCATCTGCATATTGAGTTATTTTTATGTCAATTTTCTTCCCATTGTGATTTATTTGTATTCCTTCTATGTTTTTGTTGTTCCTAATACTTATTGCTAGCGTTTCTACGATTAATATAAATAACATTGCGGATATTGGGCAGCCTTGTTTAACGCCTCTTGAAGGATGTATATTTTCTGATAGGTATCCGTTGTTTTTTATATATATTTCACTCTTTTTGTACAAAGTTTTGATCCATTTGATAAAATCCGGTCCAAAATTATATAATTGCAAGCATTCGAAAAGAAACTTATGTTCAGCTGTGTCGAAAGCTTTTTCATAATCTAAACTTAACAATACTCCATCGAGGTTTTTTTCATTCGAAAATTCAATCACATCAGATACTAATCGTATGTTTTGGCCAATAAATCGGTTCTTGATATAAGCTGTTTGATCGGGGCTTATAATTTTGCCGATCACATTTTGTAATCGATTGGCAAGAGTAAATCCAATAATTTTATAATCAATATTACTTAAACTGATCGGGCGATAATTTTTTAATTCTTCTTTGTTTCCTTTTTTGAAAATAAGTGTTATTACTGATTGTTTTTGAGAGTGAGATAGTTCATCATTGTCGAAACATTCGTTAAAAACTTCCACAAGATATTTCCCAAAATATGGCCGCAAAGTTTTATAAAATTCTCCTGGTAATCCGTCTAATCCTGGTGACTTATTAAGTTTTAATTCTTTGATTACCTGATCGCATTCGTCGGTAGTTATTTTTCCTTCACATATAATTTGTTCCTCAGCGTTAAGCTTGGGAATATCTATTTTATTCAAATAATCTTTAATGTTTTTAGTCGTAGGTTTAGTTGAATTGTATAGAGTGTCGTAGTAGTTCTCGGTTACATTAAGAATATCTCTGTTGTCGTGAACAATTTCTCCGTCTTTATTTTTTATTTTATAAATAGTATTTGCAGTTTGTCGGCTGTTTTCTAATTTTAGAAAGAAAGATGTATTTTTTTCCCCTTTTTCTGCCCACTGAAGTCTGGATCTAATCTGGGCTCCTTTTACGTTTTCTAAACATAATGTATCGTATTGTTGTTTCATTAAAACCCTTTGTTCTATCAGTTCGTTATCGTTTGGATTTTTTGCAATTGTTTGATCTAAATCATCAATATTTTTTTCTATCTCTGTTATGGTGTTCTTCTTTAATTTTGCGGCTTGTATACCATATTGTATGCTAAATTCTTTTACGCGTATCTTATATAGATCCCACACTAAATATTTTGGACAATTTTTGTATTCGTTTATAGTGTCTCTAAAGATGTTTTTTATGTATTTTATGTACGTGTCGTCGGATGAAAATTTACAGTTGAGTTTCCAATAACCTTTACCTCTTTTTTGTGGGTTCAATTTGAGGTCTATAACCACAGCTTTATGATCAGGTACAGGTGCAGTGATCACATTTATTTTTGATAGGGAATTTATAAGATGATTAGATAGTAAAATATAGTCAATTCGACTGCGTGCAGCATTTTTATTTTGTGGAATATAAGTATATTTTATTTCTGTGGGGAATAACGAAGTCCATGAATCTTTTAGATTACAATTGTTTTGAAAGTTAATGAAATGGTTATTACATTTTTCCATTATACCAGATGATCTGTCAGTTCGCTTCATTATACTATTCATATCCCCTCCAACTATCAAATGTGAATTAGTGGTTGCATAATGATTGATCCATTTTTCAGTATGTTTGAAAAACTCTATTCTTTTAGAACATATATTGGGTGAGTACATGGTGACGAGCGTGTAATCTTGGTTGTTAATTGCTACATTAATTAGCAATCGTCTACCTTCTTTATCGGATACACTGTTTTTAATATTCATGTCTAGATCTTTTTTAAACATAATAGCAATCCCTCTACTATGAGTTGAGTCTGCTACGTTGTTAATTATAGTACCGTCCCATTCTTTTTTCACTAGATCTATATATTTTTTATTTAAAAAAGTTTCTTGCAACATTGTGATATCAGATTTATGGTCTTCTAGCCATTTAAATAAAGATCTGCGTTTGGAGGATTTATTTATTCCTCTTGCATTAATGCTCACTACTCGTAAATTAGTATACATTGTTTATCAGTAACCAGAATCATAGTCCGTGTGGATAATACATACATATAGGGTAGAGATCCGGCCGTATATCCATAATGATAACTCACGATCCGGTGTCACTTGCAGCGATCGGATAGTTTTTACCATCGTCTTTCCGGTATGTTTTTGTTTCTTTAGTATTAGGCGGAGTGGCTGATTGTTTTCGTTTACGCAGGAATTCATCGAGCGTATCTTGGTGCGTTTTAGATGACGTACATGTATCACTCTTTGTCTTACTGTGGTTGCGTGCCGGTGATGGAGCGCTGTTTGACTCCCGTCGCCTAGCGGGGGTACGATGAATTCGGCGGCTTCTATCACTTGATGTGTTGTCGTTTGTAGTAGCTGTAATCACTGAGTTTATATCCAGACTACTAGTTTGTGAACTAGTCAAGTCATCGTCTGGATCACATGTGATGGTATTGTCATTATTGTTCAGCGTCTCGTTGGCGTCAAACTCACTGATCATGTCGTATGTTTGAGTGTTCTCAATTGAGTCGTCGGCATCAGTCAGTGTATCATTTTTGCTGTTACTGTCTGTATTACGAACATTGTTGTGGTGCCTTGTTTTATCTTGCAGTTCTTGTCGTATTTCTGCGAGTAACACTCCCAGCATATTGTCCCCTGGCCAAAAGCTGGGTTTAGTTATTTTTGTCAGTTTAAGGCTGAGACCAGTTCCCCAGTAAGGGTCAGTTATCGCTGCCGCAAACGGCGTGTCTTCCGTTTCCATTATAATGTTTTTAAATTCCTCACACTGTTCTACTTTGGCCCTCATCAGCTGTTTCATAGTAGATGTATGCTGGCTATCCCAATCTTTGTCTTCTGATAAATGTTTTCCTATAGTGTAATATACATCATCCCTTTTCGCAAGGAGGAGTGATAAGTAAGATATCTGTCTGCAGCTATAACTATATATTCCAACACACATGCATGCCGTGATCAGGTGATATACTTTTTTTGTTTTGTTTTTTATATCCGAGCATGTGAGTGGTAATATGTTGTGTTGTTGTGTCTTTTAAATGTTGTGACCTCACCATAATATTATTGTGACCTCACCATAATATTGGTGAGGTCACGGCAGCTGGCCTCGAGGGTCAAGATCTAGAATGCTTGATCTTGGCTCTCGAGACCAGAGAGGCATACACAACTGAACCCTATTATATTTGAATTATGTAATAACAATATTTTACAAGCATAATATTCAGCGTTACAATAATAAATAATATACTGGTGGCACGGCATACTCAAGACTCGAGCCATTTGTTGGGTCGGTGTTTGGCCAGCGCTGCAAACGCTGGCCCAGCACTGACCCCGCCTCCTTTTTTGGCGTGTTGTGTATGCTGGGTAAAACGCACGACGGTTGACCATGTCCTGATTTGGTGGCTGGACATCTTTCCGGCAGTGGCCAGACATTATACCAACAGCAGGCGCAGGGTGTTGAATAGGTGTTACTTTAGCGTTGGTTCAGCGTCGTCGATTGTCGACCAACGCTGAACCAACAGCAAAATTATCTTCTTTCCCCAGCAGGCGCAGGGTGTTGAATCGCTTTGGCGTTGGTTCGGTGTCGTCGATAGTGGACCGGCGTTGAACCGGCGTTGCTTTCACCGCCTTGTGTCTGGTGGGTCATGTATTGTCAACTGTGATACCATACCACATAGCCAGAAAACGGGAGACGCTGGCATGGTGTTAGTTCAGTGCCGGGCCAGCGTTTATGGCCCGACATTAATCTGGTATTGTGACAGTGTCTCGCGTTCACTGAGTACTATTTGTTTTTCTGTTTTTCTGTGTCAGTAACTCGCATTGGGCCGATGTCGATTCTTTGTTCTTTTACAATGAGTCGGCAACGGCTTCAATGAATGTGCTTTTAAATGAACAATTTATTTACTGATAATACATAATTTGTATTGTATTGTACATTTTAATCAATAAAAAAAGAAAAAAAAAAAGAAATGAGGTTTTACATAAAAATATATGTCAAATAGTTCATGAATTACAACTTCAACATGGCTCTTGGCGGCCAATTTGAATTTTATAAAAAAAAGGATGTCCCGCTGAGGGGACACTGTGGGACTTTTTACAGGTAATAAAGGAGGACATAATGAACACTTCTTGAAAATTTCAGCTTTATATTATTTTTTTCCATTTCAAAACCTAAAATTCCTGGACTATATTTATCAAGCCCCTGTGGACTAAAGTATCATACGTATTAACCCTCTGTGGTCTAGAGTATCACGTTTCAAATGTGATAGCCCTGTGTGGACTACACCATCATATTTAACTTATTTTAACCTACTGATGCCTAGAGCATCATAAATGTTAGTTATAGGCTAGAGTTTGACATGTATTAGCCCTCTGAGGTCCAGAGAGTAGATAGTATCACGTCTCTCTAATATTAACCTTATGTCGACTAAACTATCATATTTCTTCTATATTAACCTTTTGGTGTCTTGAGTATCACATTTCGTATTTATCAACCCTCTGTTGATTGGACTATCGCAAGTATCAACCCTCTTTGGTCTAGAATATTACGCTTCTAATATATTCAACCTAGATGTGGACTGCACTATTATGTTTATCTTATTTTAACCTACTGATGCCTAAATCATCACATATGTTATTTATTAACCCTCTATAGGCTGGAGTATTACGTGTAGTACCCTTCTAAGGTCCGGAGAGTCGATAATATCTCGTGTCTCAAATATTAACCCTCTGTAGACCATACTATCATATTTCTGCTTTATTCACCTTTTGATGTCTGGAATATCACATGTCTTATTTATTAACCCTCTGTTGATTAGACTATCGCAAGTATTAACCCTCTGTGGTCTAGAGTGTCACGTTTCTTATGTCTTAACCCTCTGTAGACTACACTATCATGTTTATCTTATTTTAACCTACTGATGCCCAGAGCCTCATAGATGTTATTACCGCTCTGTGGACTAGATTACCATATTTCTTCTATATTAACCTTCTCATACCTAGAGTATCATATGTTTTATTTAATAATCCTTTCCGGACTAGAGTAACACATGTATTAATCCTCTGGGGTCCCTGATATCACGTGTCTCAAATATTAATCTCCTGCAACTAGACTATTATATTTATCTAATGTTAACCTTCTGTTGCCTAGATTATTACATTTCTCCTGTATTAAAGCCGACACAATCAGGCTAAAATCATCAAAAAAATCAATAATTTTATTTTTGCTTCTTAATATAGGCCTACTTCCTTAATATGTGAACATGTCCATAGATTAGAATTGCGGAAGTCTTCTAAATTTTGGGTTGCTGTGGCAACGTAGCAAGGGTGCAGAAAGCCCCGTTTATCAGTTATTCCTGTATTTCTTAATTTAGACATGCATGTCTGAAATTAAATTGCGTATTTATTTCTCGCCTAGCTGATAAATGCGTAACAATTTTTTTTAGAAAATATACGCAATACTAGTCTATGGACATATTATGGCCATATTAAGAAGCAAAACTAAAATTAAGGATTTTTTATGATGTTAGCCTGATTGTGTCGCTATAACTGTCTGGAGGCTGGAGTATCAAGTGTTTTAACCATCTGGTGTCTATAGTATCACGTGTGTCAAGCCTCTGTGACCTAGAGTATCATATTTCTCCTATATTAACCTTCTGATGCCTAGAATCATATGTCTCATATAATAATCTTCTGGTGGTTGGAGTCTGAAATTGCTCCCATATTAACCATCTGGTGCCACACATGTGTATGATATATTTTCTTCTGTAGCTAGATCCAGCAAATGCTCCAAATTGAAATATATTTTAGACAGATGAATTTTTTCAAAGCAGATATTTACGAAACATAGGCCTAACGTTATCTAGGCTAGAAAAGCTAGGTGGATAATTGGGAGTTATAGAGAAAATTAGCAAAATACTTTGATATTAATCTAAGTTTTAAGGATCATTGTTTTATTACGGTGTTAATATTGCACACTGAAAAAACCTTATCTATCAGGAGGGATGAGAGACTGGTTGCACACTGGTAAGCTTCATCATCTCAGGGAGAAGTAGGGGCTGTAGGTGGGGTTGGTTGCAGATTGGGTGAACTTCATATCTCAGGCAGAGTCAGGGATGAGGGGCCCACTGTACACTAGGTAAACCTCAACACTATACGCTAGGAATGGTAAGCCTTATATCTCGGAAGGGATGAGGGGCCTACTGCACAGAAGGTAAATCTCATCTCCCAGGGGGGGGGGGGGGAGGGACTCATTGTACACCGGCTAAACCTAATCCTTAAAAGGGGCTGGTTGCACACTGGTAAACTTCATCTCTCAGGGATGAGGGGCCCACTGCACACTTTGTAAACATCATCTCTGAGGCAGTGTCAGGGATGAGGGGCCGACTGCACACTATGTAAACCTCATATATTAGGAGGGGTGAGGGGCCCATTTCACACTGGCTAAACCTCATCATTATCCATCGTAATTAGGATGGATGAGGAGCTAGTTGCACACTGGGTAAACCTCATATTTTAGGCTTAGTTTGGGACGAGGGGCCCACTGCACACTGGGGAAACCTCATCTCTCAGGGATGAAAAGACGGGGCTTGTTACACGCTGAATATGTTTATTTCGAATTAAATACTTCTACACTAAGGGCCGTATGCCCGAAGCTAGTTTAGCTAACACAAAGTTTAGTTTTAACACAGTGTTAAGTAAAACAATGTTTTAAAAATAATTAGCCCGTATGCCAAAAGCAAACCATAAGGTTAAATACTAAGCCAGTGTTGTAAGGGGGCTACCATTTAATATCCAGGGGGGGGGGGGGGGGGGGCAGGGATATTGGGATGGACCAGAATATTTTTTTCAATATGATCCAGCTCATGGTTATTTTTTTCCAGCTGTACGATTAACAAATTATTTATTTCAACCACTTTTGGAACGACTTTCATAAATTGCCGATGTATTATTTATTAAGGCTATATAATATGATATTAGCCTAATATTTTGCAATGTAAGAAACTGAATATCTCCAGAATCTTCATAATTTCATCGGCTAGAAAATAGTTCAGTACGCCAAAACATGTAGGCTTGCCCGATATGCCATAAATTATTTATTTCAAATGGGATCGACATCAAATTATTTATTTCACCTTCTCCCTGCCTTTAATTATTTAATTCGAAAATATCCCTGCCCTCCCCCTGGATATTGAATGGTTGCCCCCTAACGCCGTGAAGCATACAATTTGTGTACACTTGCAGTGATTCCCTTCAGCGCCGACAATGGGCACGTCCAACAAACACGATACATTCCACCAATGCTGCTTTATTGTTCCTGCCAGCGTCGAAGACCACCGCACAACATTAATTCATCAACGGCGCAAAGTGTCGTGTTTCCAGGGAGCAATGTATGAGGATTGGCGTACAAGAGGACTGTTGCTTGGGGATTCCGGGTACCCATGCTTGCTGTACCTCACGCCAATCGCTAGGCCAACAACAGATAATGAACGTCATTACAATCGGTCTCATATAATGACCCGAAACATTATAGAGAGATTGTTTGGCGTTTTAAAACAATTTTTAAGACGATTTGCATGTTTGCACTTTGGCCTCCGCACCAAATTAAGCACCAGATTGATTATAATAATTGTGGCTTGCTGTGTTCTGCACAAAATAGCAAGAAGACACAGGGAAATTCATATTCGTTGTTGAGTTGGATGATGACCATTACATTGATGATGACATCATTGATCCTAATATGCTGTCATCCGTCAACCCACGAGGCAATTTTGTGAGGCCAACAGATTATTGGTCCAACAGATTATGTGAGTAGGCCCTACATAAGATACATTCATAATAATAATATTAAAATCAATACTGCGCAATAAAATTTGAGAGAATAAATGATGAATTAATATTTACCTTTGATGACGCACAGTAACATATGAGATAATAAATGATGTATTAAAGGGACTAGCCCAGGTCTAAAATCATCAAAAATCGGTGATTTTATTTTGGCTTCTTAATATGACCATATGATGTAAACATGTCCATAGACTAGAACTGCAAAAGTTTTTAATTTTTGTACGTCGCATTCACCAGTTAGGCTAGATAGGCCTATAGAGACGACATTTCCGTATTTCTTATTTTTGACATGGTTGTCAATATTTATATATAATAAATTAAGGATTTTTTATGATGTTAGCCTGATTGTGTCGCTATAACTGTCTGGAGGCTGGAGTATCAAGTGTTTTAACCATCTGGTGTCTATAGTATCACGTGTGTCAAGCCTCTGTGACCTAGAGTATCATATTTCTCCTATATTAACCTTCTGATGCCTAGAATCATATGTCTCATATAATAATCTTCTGGTGGTTGGAGTCTGAAATTGCTCCCATATTAACCATCTGGTGCCACACATGTGTATGATATATTTTCTTCTGTAGCTAGATCCAGCAAATGCTCCAAATTGAAATATATTTTAAACAGATGAATTTTTTCAAAGCAGATATTTACGAAACATAGGCCTAACGTTATCTAGGCTAGAAAAGCTAGGTGGATAATTGGGAGTTATAGAGAAAATTAGCAAAATACTTTGATATTAATCTAAGTTTTAAGGATCATTGTTTTATTACGGTGTTAATATTGCACACTGAAAAAACCTTATCTATCAGGAGGGATGAGAGACTGGTTGCACACTGGTAAGCTTCATCATCTCAGGGAGAAGTAGGGGCTGTAGGTGGGGCTGGTTGCAGATTGGGTGAACTTCATATCTCAGGCAGAGTCAGGGATGAGGGGCCCACTGTACACTAGGTAAACCTCAACACTATACGCTAGGAATGGTAAGCCTTATATCTCGGAAGGGATGAGGGGCCTACTGCACAGAAGGTAAATCTCATCTCCCAGGGGGGGGGGGGGGAGGGACTCATTGTACACCGGCTAAACCTAATCCTTAAAAGGGGCTGGTTGCACACTGGTAAACTTCATCTCTCAGGGATGAGGGGCCCACTGCACACTTTGTAAACATCATCTCTGAGGCAGTGTCAGGGATGAGGGGCCGACTGCACACTATGTAAACCTCATATATTAGGAGGGGTGAGGGGCCCATTTCACACTGGCTAAACCTCATCATTATCCATCGTAATTAGGATGGATGAGGAGCTAGTTGCACACTGGGTAAACCTCATATTTTAGGCTTAGTTTGGGACGAGGGGCCCACTGCACACTGGGGAAACCTCATCTCTCAGGGATGAAAAGACGGGGCTTGTTACACGCTGAATATGTTTATTTCGAATTAAATACTTCTACACTAAGGGGCGTATGCCCGAAGCTAGTTTAGCTAACACAAAGTTTAGTTTTAACACAGTGTTAAGTAAAACAATGTTTTAAAAATAATTAGCCCGTATGCCAAAAGCAAACCATAAGGTTAAATACTAAGCCAGTGTTGTAAGGGGGCTACCATTTAATATCCAGGGGGGGGGGGCAGGGATATTGGGATGGACCAGAATATTTTTTTCAATATGATCCAGCTCATGGTTATTTTTTTCCAGCTGTACGATTAACAAATTATTTATTTCAACCACTTTTGGAACGACTTTCATAAATTGCCGATGTATTATTTATTAAGGCTATATAATATGATATTAGCCTAATATTTTGCAATGTAAGAAACTGAATATCTCCAGAATCTTCATAATTTCATCGGCTAGAAAATAGTTCAGTACGCCAAAACATGTAGGCTTGCCCGATATGCCATAAACTATTTATTTCAAATGGGATCGACATCAAATTATTTATTTCACCTTCTCCCTGCCTTTAATTATTTAATTCGAAAATATCCCTGCCCTCCCCCTGGATATTGAATGGTTGCCCCCTAACGCCGTGAAGCATACAATTTGTGTACACTTGCAGTGATTCCCTTCAGCGCCGACAATGGGCACGTCCAACAAACACGATACATTCCACCAATGCTGCTTTATTGTTCCTGCCAGCGTCGAAGACCACCGCACAACATTAATTCATCAACGGCGCAAAGTGTCGTGTTTCCAGGGAGCAATGTATGAGGATTGGCGTACAAGAGGACTGTTGCTTGGGGATTCCGGGTACCCATGCTTGCTGTACCTCACGCCAATCGCTAGGCCAACAACAGATAATGAACGTCATTACAATCGGTCTCATATAATGACCCGAAACATTATAGAGAGATTGTTTGGCGTTTTAAAACAATTTTTAAGACGATTTGCATGTTTGCACTTTGGCCTCCGCACCAAATTAAGCACCAGATTGATTATAATAATTGTGGCTTGCTGTGTTCTGCACAAAATAGCAAGAAGACACAGGGAAATTCATATTCGTTGTTGAGTTGGATGATGACCATTACATTGATGATGACATCATTGATCCTAATATACTGTCATCCGTCAACCCACGAGGCAATTTTGTGAGGCCAACAGATTATTGGTCCAACAGATTATGTGAGTAGGCCCTACATAAGATACATTCATAATAATAATATTAAAATCAATACTGCGCAATAAAATTTGAGAGAATAAATGATGAATTAATATTTACCTTTGATGACGCACAGTAACATATGAGATAATAAATGATGTATTAAAGGGACTAGCCCAGGTCTAAAATCATCAAAAATCGGTGATTTTATTTTGGCTTCTTAATATGACCATATGATGTAAACATGTCCATAGACTAGAACTGCAAAAGTTTTTAATTTTTGTACGTCGCATTCACCAGTTAGGCTAGATAGGCCTATAGAGACGACATTTCCGTATTTCTTATTTTTGACATGGTTGTCAATAATTAGAAATCAGGAAGTTCGTCTTTATAACTAGCCTAACGAATGCGACGTACAAAAATTATAAAATTTTGCAGTTCTAGTCTATGGACATGTTTACATCATATGGTCATATTAAGAAGCCAAAATAAAATCACCGATTTTTTGATGATTTTAGACCTGGGCTAGTCCCTTTAACTCTTTCAGCACGGGGACCGTCTGTAGACGTCTGAATCTAACCAGAAATGCATAATGCATTTCTGATATAACGTATATAATCGTCAGACGTCTAAAGGCGGTCCCTGCGCGGAAAGAATTAAAAATAAAGCAAATAAAGCAGAAAAAGCTAATGAAAATATTTATGATTATTTCAAATTGAAAAAATAATTATTGTCTTGGTTACATCGTTCTGCTTCATTTGGGTAGGCTACCTATGCTATGGGTGTAGGGCAATTATAATTTGTTTAAGTTCTTTTAGCGCGTGAACCGTCTATAGACGTCTGAATTTGACGTCTACAGACGTTAGAATCAGGCGTCTTAACGTCAACAGACGGTCCCCGTGCTGAAAGGGTTAATACATTTTGTATTATCTCAGATGTTATTGTGCGTCATAAAAAGTATATATCATCATTCATTATCTCATATTTTATACTAAATTCATTTTAGCGTTGTAAAATATTTCATTGTCATATGTATGTACAATAAAATCTGAGAGAAGAACATATTTCATTAATTCGATTGGTAGATTAGTATTTAATTGCGATAGGCATGCATAGATGTGTGTATAATTTTGTTTGGTACATCACTGATTTTAAAATAAAGAAGTTGATACCTGCAATGTCTTAAGAAGTATTTTGATTTGCATTTCCATCAAATATAACAAAAATATGTTGCTATTGCCATCAACTTCCTTAACCTAATGCTAAATGGTTATCTTCTGGCAACATAACACACCGGTTTATCATCGTGTTAAAGCAGCTCCTTGGGATGACATCAATTTTCGATTTTAGTTTTGTGATGAAGTAGTGTATCCCCCAGATCATGATTTTATTTTTTGGAATACAAAAAAAAAAATTATCAACATTTTATGAATCCGCTTAAAACCCAAACAAACTTTTTGTATACCTAAACACTTGCTAAAAGACGGCTAAATGTTCCTACAGCATTTGACCACATGGTGATGCTGTCGGCCCAGCGCTGGGCAGACAATCAGTGCTGCAGGTGTATCCCCCTATGTCCCGACTATAAGATACCAATTAGCGGCGATTGCTCTGATCTTACCGTACAATATGTGGGAATATGTGCTGTAAAGTGCGGTATATTGCTGACTTGATTTGTTTACTTGGCAATATACGACCTGGAAATATAACTACAATGCTCCCCCGCTGTATTGCCCCCCAGTTATAATGCCAACCCCGCCTGGGTTATGCAACAGAGCATCAATAAGGTACAAACTTGAAAGTGACATGTTTATACGAGCAAACAAAAGCAGTCAGCCCAACGTTTATTTAATCTGTGGCATTCACATTGATCAACCACTAAACGCACGTCTGACTCTCTCTCTTGTAGCATCCACCCGTTATTACCCATTATTACAATGAAATAATAACTCATCGGGTATGAGATCCATTGCAGGTACAATGTTGGGCCAGCGTTGAAAAAACTAGTTGAGCAACAATATTTTTTATGCAGAGATTTGGGCCCAGTGCAGACGCCCGATGTAAACTACCACTATATGACTTGATCTCAAGTTCGACTCATGAGTTAGTTAGGCTGACTTGTGGTTATATATGAAGGAATTGTTCATTTAATGATAAAAGCATGAAATTTTACATGCTGTAAGAGAACACCATTAAGAATGTTTTTAGCTTTTGGGCCATCAAAAAAATGATCTGTGATCTCCCTGGCGGCCATTTTTTAAAATGGCCGCCAAAATGTATATAAGTGTCAATATCTCAGCGCCTAATCCACTTGGAATCGAAATATTTTAATCTAAATATACATTTTCAGGGGTACTGATAATAAATAAAGTATTTCTAAACACTTTAATCCAACACAGAGCTTTTTAATGACTTTAGTGCTGATTTCGGCTATTTTGCTCAAACCGCTGGCAGCGTGTCAATCCGCGTCTCAGTGTGACTGTAGCTTTAGTAGCTATACTAGTTGTTCAAAACCTCGTATTAAGACTGTAGCTATAGGATGTTTAAATCCTGATGTGTGACTAGAACTGGAAAATATAAAAAATCCTGTGGGCCCAAATCTTGAGCTAGGCCCTATGTGACTATGCCTATAGTCTCATGGTCACCACCAACCCAAACCCCCCACACCAACCCCCCCCCCCCACCCCCCTTCCCCCCTTCGCCACCCCATACCACACAGCACCTCTATGAACAGAAAAGCGGTCCACAGTTCTCATCTAGTTTAAAGGTTTCTTGCAGTTTTGTAAATGATGGGCTACCTACTTTTGCCAAGTGCCAATAAAATATCAAACGCTATATTGTAATTATACACATCTGAATTGCCTCACAGTTATCGTACTAAGGGCATTTAGCAATTATTCATTTACTGTTATTCATTTAACTTTTAAGTGCTAACCATGACCATGAATTGTTTTTAGGTTACGGTTATAATTAGATTATATTTGTGGCAAGTGATATTAAGGTTGTAGTCCCAACAAACAGAATATGCTCGGCTCATGTTTTTTTAATGTTGGCTCACAATCTGCGACGCTGGCCCAGCATCAAACCAACATGGGATCAGCGCCCCATGTTTGTGCCACGACTTGTCTGTAGGAAAGGTCAGGCTGCCTCTTCGACGTTGAACCCTCTATGTGTCGATGACAACTATATTATTTTTAACATTTTATTAATATTTCAATAGTAGGCATACATTTTAAAGGTGAATTTTGTCTTCAATCCACAGAAAGATTTAAACATGACTGTTTGACAAATCTGTAAAAAAAACAGAAATACAAATGTTCTCTCATGTGAAGCTGTGTATCGCGTCAGGAAGACACAGCTTCAAGTAAGAGAAACTTTCTCAATTAAATCACTTAATGGGTTAAATAAGATGACGTGTCAGGTAATTATAATGTACGGAACACTGACTTTCTGCTGCACTATGGCTCCGTTGATCATCTCCCATCACATATTTGTAAATGTCTGACGTCAAAGAAGACGACAATGCCATAATAGGCTTAAAGGGACTGGCCCACGCTAAAATCATCAAAAAATCGGTGATTTTATTTCGGGTTCTTAATATGACCATATGATGTAAACATGTACATAGACTAGAACTGCAAATTTTTTATAATTTTTGTGCTGCGCATTCACCTGTTAGACTAGATATAGAGACGAAATTCCTGATTTCTAATTATTGACAACCATGTCAAAAATAGGAAATGCGGGAATTTCGTCTCTATATCTAGTCTAACTGATGAATGCGCAGCACAAAAATTATAAAAAATTACAGTTCTAGTCTATGTACATGTTTACATCATATGGTCATATTAAGAACCCGAAATAAAATCACCGATTTTTTTATGATTTTAGCCTGGGCCAGCCCCTTTAATATAAATCACATTGACACATCAGACATGCCGGTATGTGTTTTAATATACAGCACAAACAACACCTCCGAGATGATCGTTTCACAGTTATTGGGAAGTTGCTGTAGGCCTTATGTAGGAAATACACATTTTTTAAAAGCTATTCATCCCTGAGCTTCCCTGCTATTCTGTAAAGATCAAATTGTTTCTGAACTCATACAACGGACAAGCCCCAAAAGCAAAACAAAATTACCCTCATTTACAGTCTAATGGGAGAGAAAGCTGCGTCCTAACATATATTCAGGTAATAGAAACGATAATGATTTTGTTGCCTCATACTTCGACGGCATAACCGATATTGAAACACGTGTTGTCATGACAACGTGTATGTTACAGGCTAAATCAACTTTAAATCACTTCTAATGTATGAAATATTATAAAACAATCACATTATTAATCCTGTTTAATATGAGAAAAACTTATGTAGGTGACAAAGACCACTGTATTTGGCCATGTTTTATAGTTACGTGCACGCTCGCCTGCGATTGAGAAACCGATGGGGACACCTAGTGGCCGATTCAACAAACTCTCCTGATTGATTGATTGATTGATTGATTGATTGATTGATTGATTGATTGATTGACCTCTTGTGTTTTCACCGAGCTGGCTAATACAATGAAGTATGGGGGAGGGTTCTTATATAACCTTGTTTTCACAGTGTGATGTCACTGCGTTTCACAGAATGAAGTATGGGGGAGGAGGTGTTATACAACTTTGTTTTCACCGAGTGACGTCACTGCGTTTCACAGAATACTATATCGTTCCCCAGGTATTTATAGATTATTCGCAAAATAACTTTGAATTGAGCTGGGAAAATATCTTAATCTAGTTTTTCAACTTTACTGGTAAATAATAACATACAGTCATATCAAAACGCACCATAACTATTCTACTCCCGACCATTGAAATACTGGCTCAGCCTGTCACATGACGGGATTATTAAATTAGGGGTAGAATATCATACTTGGGCCATTATCCTACCCCCCCCCCCATTTAATGGCCAGTGATCCACTAGCCATACCGTGTGTTGAAAAATGATTTCATCAATAATTATTAACCTCACATGTTAATTCTCCACAAAAGCGTATTCTTCGAACCCAATTTTTCTAAATAACACATAACTATATAACCATCCATGCTTTAATGTGGCATAGTTGTAAAATGACACCAAGGTGATTTCATGGCCATTTCAAGATAAAATAAGCAGGTATTTTAGTGTAAGAAAATTGCATTATTGGTTAACGACGTGACCATATATGTGTGGTCTTATTTTATAATGATTCACATTATTGAATAATTATAGCAACATTTCGTATGATCTTGCGTGATGGATTCGAGTTAGAAACACGAGTTAATTTGTCATTTTCATTACCAAATATTTCATGTCATGTTAACGTACGCATTGCACGTGGGTAGCCCAGCAATTGATAAGTGGTTGCCCTCATATTATTGAATCATTTGCATTTGATATCTATATGTCGTCGTCTCGGATATAAAGGGTCTTCTGAGCCACCCAAATGAGTGGCAGATAGGACCCCTTAACCTCGATATGACGATAGGATTCACATAGATGCAGAAAAGAATCTTACAAGACAATAGTGTGAATTGTGACGAAATATTATAGGTAAAAGATATTTTAAATTAAAGAGTATTTCATCAATAGGTAAGCAAACAAGAGTACAAAAAGATTTGTCAATTTTATTTTATGGTAATGTGTAATTATTGTTGTGCAAAAAGTATTACTGGGAATCACATAATTAATGACTGTATAGACAGCTTTTTTTCTATTACCGAGCTGGGAAAAAAACGATGTTATGTAATGAGTAAAATATATTGTCACTTTAAAACCACTAAATAGTTATTTTTGCCATTATTCTTCATTCGACCATGTGGATAAATCTATAAATTAATATAAAACAGGACGGCGTTGTGTTCTTGACGATATCTCGCAAATTATATTCAGCGGCACAGATTCTGTCTAGGCTTCTCGTTGTCATTAATGTACACGACTTTAAATACTATAAAAGTATTTCGCTAGGACAAATGTTATCAATGTTATGTCAAGTAAATGAAGTACAGAAAATGATACTGATGTGACGATAGCACATATTATGATAGATTAATATTATGATATGTCAAGCGGGAATGCAGCCCCTTATTTTATTTTATTTGGCTTGATGCACACAATACATATCACTTACAAAATAATATGAACATGACATATATATACTGTAAAGTTGTATACAAGGGATGTCACCATACAACCTGGTATTACATCAAAAACTATTTTTTTTACTAAATACCATTTTGGTATTTTATGTTCTGTGCAATGTGAACTTTTGCAAGAGTAAAATTCAGAAATTTCCTTCACCAGGAAAAATATTTTATTTTTGCACTTGTATGTTGAGATATTTTCAATATAGTTTGCAGTCGTCAGAATCTGTCTCAAAGGCAGTGGAGTGTGTGGCAAAACATGTAAACCACACTACAGTCTTCTACCGTGCTGTAGGCCTATGTACGCGAGGTCAACATTGTGAAAGCACTGCACATTAATTAATTGTGCAATGACAGCCTAATGCTAGACTGTTTCTACCAACAATAACCAGCATTAAAAAATGTAATGATTTTTGTAGTTGAATAGAATTTTGGAAATGGATGTATGAAACCGATGGAACATACAAGTTCAGAATAGTAGGTTACTGACGTATACCGATCATCTACGACTATGATCTATTGTTCAAGCGATTATTTCTGCCAACGCAAATTCCAGCTCCAAGTCAGGAAAAATATATTTATTTATGAACAATAGACAAAGTGAATTATCTGATTAATTTAGCATAAAGATCTACTAAATAATATTTTATCAATTTCAATGTCTGGCACATGCTTGAAAGCCTATGTGTCCGGTCCCAGCGGCACAAGGGTTAACACGAGGTCCTAGCAGCACAAGGGTTAACACGAGGTCCTAGCAGCATAAGGGTTAACACGAGGCCCTAGCAGCACAAGGGTAACACGAGGTCCCAGCATCACAAGGGTTAACACGAGGTCTCAGTATCACAAGGGTTAACACGAGGTCCTAGCAGCACAAGGGTTAACACGAGGTCCTAGCATCACAAGAGTTAGCACGAGGTCACAGCAGCACAAGGGTTAACACGAGGTCCTAGCAGCACAAGGGTTAACACGAGGTCCCAGCAGCACAAGGGTTAACATGAGGCCAAGCATTTATGAATAATTTGCATAAGTAAAAAAAATTCCATCGCTCCCATAAAAAAAGTGTTTAGTATTTTTCAATCGGTTTATTCTATGTTCTTCGCCTCAGCAAACCCTGCAAAAATGCCTTTTTTAATTATCTCGATTCCCCATGGTTTGTCCGCAATTCGCCTCATTTCCTGTAGAGTGTAGAATAAAATGGTCGACTTGCGAATTCTGTGAAACTCAATGACCTCGACCTCCTTTGTTTTCACCGAGCTTGCTAATACAATGAAGTATGGGGGAGGGTTCTTATATAACCTTGTTTTCACCGAGTGACGTCACTGCGTTTCACAAAATGAAGTATGGGGGAGGGGGTATTATATAACCTTGTTTTCACCGAGTGACGTCACTGCGTTTCACAGAATTCTGTGAAACGCAGTGACGTCATCGGAAACCCTTTCGAACGGATACTCGGTGAAACCAATGTTATATAATACCCCCTCCCTCATACTTTATTGTATTAGATAGCTCGGTGAAAATATTGCAGGTTTTATTTTGGCTTATTAATATGTCCATATGATGTAAACATGTCCATAGCCTAGAACTGCAAAAGTTTTTTAATTTTTGTGCTGCGCATTTACCAGTTAGGCTAGATATTGAGACGAATTCCTGTTTTTTTTTGAATTATTGACAACCATGTCAAAAATAAGAATTACGGGAATTTCGTCTTTATATCTAGCCTAGCTGTTAAGTGGTCATATTAATAAGCTAAAATAAAATCACCGATTTTTTGATGATTTTAGATCTGGGCATGTCCCTTTAACCGCCAAATATAGGCTACAATAATATTTTCCAGGTTCTTAGGTTGACAAAAGAGGAATGCCTACAACGTACACAGATATCTGGGCACAGAGCGGGACGGATACCCAGCACACCCGGCCGAGACGTTGAACCAATGTTAGCTTCATGTTGGAGCAGCGTCTTAACATGGAATGTCGGGAACCAATGTTTGTGTAATGCTGTGCCAGCGTCGCAGACAGAGGACCAGTAATACCCCAGCATTGGGTCAACGTCTCGCGTTAGCTGGATGTGACCTGATGTCAGTCAGTTGTACGGCGTAAGATGACGATTAGGAATTAATAATAACTAAAGAACATTAATCTGGTAAAATCATAGCAAAGCATTAGTTGAGTGATTTCACGTTTTGAGTCCACTGTCATATTGTACACTATCGGGCGTATTCATAAAAGAGGTTTTACCAAACCTGAGCTTATAGCGTTAACACGAGTGTAACTAAACATACGTTTAAATAATTTATAAACATTATTCACAAAAGCAGTTTTGCTCCTGTTTAAAGATTCATACAACTGCGAAATGGGCATGCGTGGGACGGTCAGGTGAAGGCCTACATTAGCCTACAGAGTACACTTTGACTATATTATTATCAGCAACTGAACTAATTACAAGATACTACTCCAACGAGCAGTTGGCCTAAAGTTGTTTTAATGTTAGACCAACGTATGCGACGTTGACCGACATTAAACCAACATTTGGTGAGTGTGCCGAGTTGGCTGGGAAAGCTCTCACTGTTAATATGCAGTGAGTCAATTGTTTCCAGACCCCATGGCACCACAACTGTTTGTGTCTCAACACTAAACTCACATAAGAGAATTGGTGAATTATTTCCTCATAGATGTCGCTCAAGTATATAGAGTTTATATGATTTGGGAACTTGCTCATAATGCGGCGATGTGTATAAAACGTATTATAGTATTATTATCTTGGCTGATAACTGTGGATGTGGGGTGATATATGTCATTGTGGAATGTCCAGGGGCCACTGTTGCATTCTGGGGACACCCTGGTCCAGTGTATTTTGACAGTTGACTATACCTTTAACAAAATTTCAGAATGCCGTTTAAACCGGCTGGTTTTACAGTTTGATGGACGTTCATGCACACAAATGATGGTTAACCACATCCAAGATGCATACAATTCATGTACACAGCATACACAATTTAATACTCTGGTTAAAAGCGCGTTCCCGATAACACGATACGTCAATACAATGTTGGTTTAACATTAGGCCCGTGTTGCAGACAGCGGTACATCATTAATCCAACAGTGGGCTAAGGTTTATTGTTTACTGGGTCGAAGAAATAGATCATTTGGGCAATTTCACGTAAGGGACACACAAAAAGTCTCATAGCATGTCAAAAATAAAAAATTTCACAACTTTTGACAACGAGATGTCATTCCCCAACATCAGTTAAATTTCCAGAGCTTAATTATGCCCATGAATGAAGATATTGACTTGTGAAATGTATGCTGTTTTTGCGTGTACTGGAGGGGACATTTGTTTTAACAATCATTAGTCTCTGCTAAAATGCTAATAATGTAGGTGATTGGAAAATCCTAACCCCCTAAATTTGCTGGGGTTTTTTTATTGTCGTGTTTCTAAAGGGAAGATCACTATGTGTTGTACTCGTATTTCACATGTATATAGATTTGATATTCATTTGAAATGTGACAAATGAAATTTTGCAATACACTCAAGTATGAATTGTACAGCATTTACTTCGACAGCTCAACAAATTAGTGCTCTGACATCAACTACATATACACATATAGCCTGATAGGCGAAAAGTATTAGGTTTTGAAGGGGAAAAAAATCTGCCTAAGCTTAATTTTTCAGGAAACCTTCCAAATACCATTAGAAACAACATACTAAAACTCCCCGTGATTCCCGCTGGAGCCTTCTCCGTTATTCAAGATGGCGTCCAAGATGGCCGCCAAAATGCTAAAACTGCTATATCTCCGCTTATAATCAACATAACTTCATGATTTTTATATCAAAATTTACGTTTTTACAAAAGGATTACAATGAAACAGGTTTTGAGTCACGAAATAGTGACATATGTCATTTATTTTTAATTATTTGTATGTTAATCACTGTTAATGATTGAAATAGTATCTAAAATGTCATACATTTGAAATATTTATCAAATACCATATAACTTTATTTTAAAATGTCTTGTGCCTAAATAATAATAAAAACAATGTTGTTGAACAGAAGGCCTATATCTGGAGTTCAATAAATTATTGAGCATAGCCATCTAACATGTCTAATAAATGTTTATATCACACACGTTTTTTTGAATCATTGATTTCTACTTTCTAGCTCTTCAATTCCAGTGTTATGACAAGGGGCATTTGAACAATTTTGTTCACTTTCGGTACATTTACACCCAGGTCCACACAACAAGCTAAGTTTTCTACAGCTACAAGCTCTACCACAGTTTCCCTTATCTGTGTCACAGCCACAGGTAATCTTTTTTAGCAGAGTATCGGGGGCTACCGCTTGGTCCGATTTTATAGGCTTGAGCATTCCATCCTCTACATACCAACCCCACTCGGTTGGTTCAAGTACACATCCTACCCACTGCTGCACTTGCAAATATGTTCGCATCACATGGAAGTGTGCAGCTCGTGATGTGGGTGGTAGTGATTTAAGTTTGAACGCAGAGGACAGCGATGATCTACGGATGGTTTTATTGTATGCTATGTATCTGTGTTTATCAAGCTTTTCTACACCTTTCTGTGCCCCATACAGTTTGAGGATGAACTTTTCGCCAACATTGGAAATCGTTTCTTTTCTAGGTGATCCACTAATAAAGACATCAAGAGAATTTTCATTGTTATATTGATCCAGGAAATCGATCGCTTTCTTCTTGCCAAGACCGAACAAAGCAGATGTCGTGTCACATCCTGTCACAGAGTGCGCAAAAAGCAGGTTTTGTTTTTTATTACCAACAGCCTCTTGTATTAGTGTTATGTTGTAAAGTGATGTGGGATTTGTTGAGCAGAGCATATACATGCCTGAACCAGCAGGTGCGAGAGACGGCAGCATTACCAGTATGTCCGTGTCGTTCAATTACTACGATTGGATAAGAGTTTCATATTTCCAAGAAAGCAGTCTCTACTATAAGTCTATCAGCGTCTGCGTTGGCCTGTCTCGTTTTAATGTTTCTATCATTGAATTTATTTACCAACATGGTGATCAGTTTTGATTTGTTAGTATTGTTATTGAAGAATGCAGATTGAGATGTAACTGTTTTCATTGATTCATCAATCATTATATCTCTTGATGATGATTTAATAGCTCTTCGTTTTTGCTCAGAAACTTTCGTGGACATTGCGCTATCGTACTCATCAAATACAACTATAGTCTCAATACCAAAATGCCTCACAACGTATGACACATATGAATCACATATTTGCCCATATGTAGGATTCGGTGGCCAAATCACAACATGAAGCAGATATCCTCCATTTACGATATACGTGGCATCATTAGGAAGTCCAGATTCAAGAAGGGCTTTCGACCGAAGAAGCTGAGCTAATGCACTCTTTTGCGATTTTCTCATTAGACCTTCTTGAAATATAGAAGTTGGTTCTGGTGCGAATTCATACGACAAATACAACTCTATATCTGAGCTATCACGCAAGATGCATGTTATTCTATTAAAGAGCACCGAATAATTAATTGTGACAAGTTCTTTACGAATACTAACTGTGTTTATCATACTCGCAATAGTTTTTACTTTGTCATTTCGCATCAACTTAATGTCAATAAAATTCCCATCGATCATTGAATTAGCAGACACGCATCCTAGCTCATATGCCTGTTCACAGTTAACTGCTTTGTCTGCAATCATTCCTGTCGATATGTAAGCTATAGACTCACATTTATAAACAAAAAGTGAATGTGCTGAGAGCCACACGAAGAAGGTTTCATGATCCCTCTTGTCCTTAGTTTCGTTACTGTTATGGAGGTCCCGATGCTGATCTGATGATGTGGTGTTTACGTTTGTAAATTGTTCAATACTTTTGCAAATTGGTATTGTGATGGGCAACGAATAAACCCAATTTGTAATTGTGCTGTCTGTAATTTGACGACCGTGTGTCATTCCTCCAGCGCTTTTAAGCATCCGCATGAGATCTTGTTCTTTTGTCTGATCGGTGAAATTTCCTGACCAGAAATGATGTGTCGGTCTTATTGTGAAGTATCCTTGCTTTGTAAAATGATCGTAATCGGTTTCAGACATCATAGGTTTAATATTGTTTGAATATATAGACGGGCGCTCTTTGCATATTGGGTATGTCCTGCAGCATGTAGGTATGGGATCATCTGGGAGAATACAAATGAAGATGCCAATTGCCACTTCGTTCTGCATGGATGAAAAATTGTATTAACGTGATCTGTCAGATGTAGTTGATCCATAACTTTCATGTACGGAATGCGGCCACATTGGCAGAAGCTCTCTCTATGACAGTAACAAGGTGTTTGATCGTTAAATCAACCTGAATATCATGAACATCAAGATCTTTATCTTTCAATGCTGAGTATTTTCGACGTAACTGATCAACATCATCTAGATGGGTTTCAGTTAGGAGTAGGGTTGTGAGGGCTGCAGATGTAAGAAAATGGGCCCGCAAAGCCCGAGCATAAGCATGCCCATTGAGCATGTGTTGTACTGTTGCGTCCGCATAAACTGTTTGCCAGAGAACATCTAAACCACTCCCATTCAGAATGTAGCCAATCGCTCCCATAAACGACATTAAAAGGTCAAATCCTCCAAGTCTGGTGGAAAGACATGTTTTCAAGTCGGGAGAGGCTGCAATTATTTCAGATGCTTTGATATAAAACGGTTGATCGAAGGTTATGGGACATGCTGATTGATTTGATCTCAATATTTGATCCTTCGCAAAATACAAGGCTGTATAAATGGTGCTTTATTTTGTAGGATCCAAATCGATGAAAGAGCTCTCTCCATCGTGTATTATTTGCATAAATCCACTCTAAAGGGGATTTCTGATAGGTTTTAAAATGTAGGATGCTCGCCACAGACATCCCAACGTTTCCGCTAATTTCACATTTTCTGTCTCATCTATCATGTCCAATGCAGTAATCTTAATACTTCTCAGGCCAGAAATCGTCGGCTTTTTATATTCATGTATTGGAACCTGTTCAAAAGATCACACAATGTGCCGCAAATGGCAATTTCACTGGCCTTTGAATGACGTTCATTTGAGTTTCTCCAGGGGGAGTCACGCATGCTATTCCTCCCATGGAGTGGGAAGTATCATGTCCTGTCAGGGTGGCGATATTATGGTCGGCAATATCGAACACCATCTGAGTGAAACCACTTAAGTTATAGGATGGCTCAGTATTAATGAATGTTGAATTTAAGCGCTGAACTTCTCTGTAATCGTCTGAAAATCCCAAAGCATTGAGTATGTCAATTAATTCTCTTGAGGCGTATCGTCGATGTATATATATACAGCTGTGGATAGTAGTACTGGTGATATAAATGATCTTGGTCTGCATGCAGATATGATGGCATGCGCAACAGAAGTACAGCGACGCTCATCTGAATCATCTTTACTTTTGGATTTGAAAATGCCATGCATAAGCCTGCTTAGACTGTCGGGAACATAAGAACCCCATTGATCACATTTATCCATTGTAAGGTATGTTTCTGTGTCATCAGTCGCAGTTCTTATATCATCCCTAATAATTGATGCAGCC
Organism: Flabesymbios commensalis; assembly: GCA_964017125.1. Classification (NCBI taxonomy): domain Eukaryota; kingdom Metazoa; phylum Annelida; class Polychaeta; order Terebellida; family Flabelligeridae; genus Flabesymbios; species Flabesymbios commensalis. Next base: position 47,685,136 of record OZ024907.1, on the reverse strand, counting down.
ATATTTATAATGCGCTCTTTTTCTGTTACGACGTTGGCTTTTTCTTCTTTGTCCCACTTAAATTTGATGACTTTTGTCATAGAATGTTATGACATTTTGTGTCCCTAGAATGTTGGTTATATTTATGTTTTCGCCAAAATATTTCTCCAATTTCAATTTTAGATATTTATCAGAGTACCCTTCATTCTCATCCAGATAAAAATCCAGTAAATCTGCAATTTTTTTAGTGAGTACTGACATTCATCATTTGATTCTAGATATTCACATAGTTTGTTGAATGCTGATTCTTTCTCTGAAATAAATTTATTTTCACTTTTGCAACGACGAAATTCTAACGAGCACTCACGGTGGTACTTTGATTCTTCCGCTATTAGGTCGTTCACTGCTTGTATTCTTACCAACACATCCCTACCCCATTCATCGTCTTTCCTCGTAATTAAAGTTCAAGTTCAAGTGTTTATTCTTTAAGCCTCACATGGAGGAATACAAGAAAATAACAATAAATGTAATAAGCAAAACATACAACATAACACATAATAATGTATACATTATTATACAATCAATTACAGTTTTTTCACTTCACACTTTCTAAAATAATCTTAATGAAGTAAATAATAAAGTGTTTACATGTTCAACTGTTTCAACACATGAATAATCGCGTCTACGTAACCTTGGTGCCTTATTTCCTGTCTCGATGATCTGTGCACAGAATAAACAACGCGTTTTTAATCGAACTGCAGTGACTATGACCTTAGCCGAGTTTTATCACAATTTCCACTTGGTTCGGCATGGGCAATTGAAAGTGTTCGTTTGTATGACGATATGGAAGATCTACGAGTGTATTCTTTGTAGCAACTAACATGAACTTTGGTACATGAACGTATAATATTATGTTTTTCATCACCACGTTGAAGGCTTGCTGCAACAATAGATGATTTTCCTTTCTCTGTTAAATTCTGTGTAATTCCCTCGCCAAGGATGAGAATGCAGACCACACAATTATAATCCATTGTTTCTAAAAAAATAAAACCAAAGCAGTAACAGAAATCTTGCTATTTCCCTTATTAATTCCACTTATATTGCTAATAGATGATAGGCGTGATTATTTAGTGACTCAGAACCTGTTTCAATGTAATCCTTATGGCGATAAACGTACATGTAGACATTTAAATCATGATGTTATGTTGATTACAAGCGGAGATATAGCGGTTTTAGCATTTTGGCGGCCATCTTGGACGCCATCTTGAATAACGGAAAAGGCTCCAGCGGGAATCACGGGGAGTTTTAGTATGTTGTTTCTAATAGTATTGGGAAGGTTTCCTGAAAAAATTCAGCTTGGGCATATTTTTTTCCTCTTCAGCATGATTTCATGTCTAATACTATTCGCCTATGAATAATATATATGACATATTTTGTGCATGTTTACAGTGCTTTTTCATGGGAATCCTCTGCACAATTATTATGACAATTTTTTTACCGGTTGAAATAACAACATCACAAGTGCTATAAATACATACTTTAGATCAGTAAAACATGATATGTTGCTCAACATTTCATATTCTAATTTTGCTCCAATATATATTGTTATTAATTAACATTTTGTTTTCAAATTGAGCTGAAGTAGCATAATTGTATAAACTATGCTAAAATAAAATGATGTTTAAGTGATTTATCACGGGTACAGGCCGCAACTATTTGTCTGCATTGTGTTAACCACCATCAAGGAAAAACAATGGAAAATAATTATGATTTTTGTGACATAACTTGGACAATGTCACGGTGTTCAAGCTAATATCATTAAATGTACTGGAGAGGACATATTTTTGTTAACAACAATAACAAACCTGTAAGCATGAATGATCACTCAATAATTAAACTGAATAATAAGTAAACTACTAAAAGGGATAAAATAGCATCATCAGTCATAGTTTACATACATCTACATTACTATTATTCCATTATAACCACAGAGACAGTCAGTGTATCCACTCCAACCCTCTCACTAAAGTCTAGAAAACATGTTGTTGGCACATCCTTCCCTCAAACCTGACATTTTGTTTTATACTATAAAACAAAATGTGAGGTTTATGGTATAAAACAAAATGTGAGGTTTGAGGGAGGGATATATATGCCAACAAAATACTTTCCGGACTTTCATGAGGGGAGTTGGATAAATTATAGTACTGGGCTAGGTATCTGGGATGCTTTGCCTGAAATCAAGCATATAGTAAATAATGGGCAATAGTCAGCCATCTTGCATTTGATAGAGTTGAAATTTGTCAAGGTATATAAATGGAAACAACCTTTTTCAAGGCATATTCCTCCCTTATCTTCACTTCATCATGGCTGTTAGGAGCATAAGCTTGTTGTAGGGTCTAGCTAGCTAACATACCGTAGTTTGCCCGATATCAGGCATATTCAATAATTAAATAATTGCCACAAGTCTGCTATTTTGAATCTGATCAAGTTCAAATTTGTTAGGTCCCAGCTGTCACTCCTTGAAATCTAGCATTTTCTTTTTACTTTGCTACTTAGTTGTAGTGTAACTGTTTTATTATGCTAATGTACCGTACACAATATATTTATGTACAGTGGTTTAAAAATAATATTAGCTCCAACCGATCTTGAGGCTATATAATTGGATACAAAGTTTTGTATGTACCGGTACATATAATTTAAAAAAAAATAACACATGCCCCAAACTGAATACAAATTTACATGCATGCAGCAATAGCCCTACCATTATTTTACACCAGGCTACGTTTTTACTACGGTAAAGCAATTACTGGTTAACTATTTTAGTATGGTACAAATAATAATTTATCATGTTTAGATAACAATACCGTACTCTCACTCCAGCCTAGGCCTATATCTACAAATCCGGGATATATTTGTATTCATAACAGGACCTATTGAATTTGATTTTTTTTCATATATCCCGATAATCGGCTATTTTTAATTTGATGAGTTAATATTTGCCAAAATATCTCCCTGAAACCTTACATTTTGTTTTAGTATAATGACCTTTGAACTATCTGGCACATTTTAGTAGATATCACACATATTAAAGTAGGCCTAAACATGACGTCATTAGGCCAGTTCCTATTTTATACCGGATGCTATCGGCAGTAACAGCGGTTAAAATCCAGTATCCAGCCGTTGTTATTATCCGACTACATTTTTTGCCTTTATTGGCCCATTACTGGTCCAATGCAGAATATAGATCATAAACTGTATTGGTTGAAAACAGCACCAATGTTCAAGACATAATGATAATCAGGCCCAATGAAACCATTTTATTGGGACAATACTGTGATGTTATCAGGGTAATTTTGAAATTGATGGGCATTTCCCTCAATCCTTAAAACCTCACATTTTGTTTTCTTATTCTATGGTCTAGCTGTCTGGCAATATTTGCTAGATATATCAGACATAATATATATTTTTTAAAGTAGATAATAAATGGCAGATAGCTGGCAATTTTGAATGTGATCTGAGTTGAAATAAGGTCTATCTCTCCCGGAAACCTCACATTTTCTTTTATAACAATTGTCTAGTTATCTGGCACTGGATATGAAGCATGTTAAGTTAAATAATGGACACCAGTTGGCCATTTTGACCCTGATAGCTTTGGAAGTTGTTCGAGGCATACATGTATATTTTCTTAAACTTCACAATTTTTTATAGTTATAGTCTAGCTATATCAAACGATATGCCTAGCCTTGTTGTGGAGAAGATGCCCTCCTTAAAACCTCACATTTTATATGATATCAATTAATTGTCTGGCTATTTGGCATGGTTTGCCAGATATCACTATCAGGCATAGTAAATTAAGGCCATACAACGCTGCGCCAACTTGAGCATTGTAAGATCCTACATCATGTACCAGTACCATGTGCGCTATCAACTATTATATATCTGGGGGCTGGGGCCATGTTATAAGACATGACATAAGTTTATATCCTAGCATATAACCTGTAGTGAAACCACCTCATGGGTGGATCATGAACAGGGGCATTAGATAGTATGTAGTTCTCATTTCTGGCCATATTTTGAAAGTCAACAAGACATTTAAACTCATTTTTTGCAATAGAAAATGTATATGACAATCATACATTTAAAATATTAAATCCATTTTAAAGTAGGCGAGTCATCATGGTTCACTGAGCAAACATTATCCACCCATCCGCATGTGCAGCAACGTCAAGGTCCACAGGAGTGGGGCCGCTGAAGCGAAACTATTATGGTTTGGTGAAGCAAAAGGACCCAGCTGCTACAAACACATTTCTTTTTTAATTCAAGTAGTCTAGTAGATTGTGTATTGGTACAGACCGCTTAAATCGCTTGACAAGCATGAAAAATACCACAAGTTCTATCACTGAGTAAATACACTTTTAGTGTTACATACGTTCTGTCCCCTCCAGTACGCAGTGTACCGGCAGCCTATTATAGACAATATATAGCACATTTGTTTGATGATATATACGCCATAAATGTATATATATCGTACTAGTAGGTCTTGTAAGTCAGAACAGTGAAGAAATTACATTTACATGGTAATATTAATTTAAAAATGAACAAAGGAAACACCCACAATGTTTTTTTGGTTACAACTTATCCATTAATGAAATACATATATATGTATTTTTAATAAATATCAATTTGTTGGTGTCTAGTGGCTGCCATTAACGAAGGCTTTATTATAATAATACATAATTACCAATATAGATCAGTAAATTACAAAAATTAGGTCTTATCACACAAAGAATACTAAATATTGATATTATGTACTGGAGGGGACAATTCTAATTTAACACTATTTTCATCTAAATATGTATAAATATGTGGTTGTTTCAACATGAATTTCCAATTAATATCCACGTGGGGGCTCAAAGAGGCAGGATATATTGCAATAATAATATATCTTAGAAAAACACCCTGCGTGGATCTTGAATAGTGATGTACTGGAGGGGACATTATTTTAACGGAATTATCACATACATACAGGTAATTCCAATTAATTTGCTAATGTTAATCAGCAATCAGTTTGAAGTATTTTTATGCCATATATAACCACCAGACCTATTAAAAAGAGTAATTAAATGTCTATATATATGTAGATAGCTCAAGCTGGGCAGTGATGTACTGGCGGGTAAAAATGAAAAAAACTTTTACCGGAAAATACTTTAAACTCAATAAATACACATAAAATCAGATTTTGTGACTCGATTTTTGTCAAACATGTGTCGTTTGAATCGTAAGACCAATAACCATACCACAAATAAAACTTTATTTGTGTGTTAGATGCATATCTGGAATAGAAAAACCCTCCTATGAAGACAATTCGGGGATGAGACTGCAAAATGTGTTGAAAATAACATAAATACCACTGATTCATGAAGAAATAATTGATAAAACTTTATACAATTTGGTCTTTTGCTTCCCCATACAACCCCTGCTAAAATTAAAAATGTTTCATATAAATATCTAGCAGTATTTGCTAAAAAATTGTGTGAAATTTCAATTTTTCCGAAATGCACCCTTTATGTGAAATTGCCCATTTGCTCTTTTATAGAGCCTGTAATCAATAGCATATAGAAGATAATTATTCTGTTGTCGTTTTAATGCATTATTACTGACATATGTTTGTGTCATATTATAATTATACATGCTGTTCAGAATTCAAATATCCGTTGTATAAAATATTAAGCACAACTCTCCGATAATAATAATCGTTAATCCGATAGTTAGAAAAAAAGCAAAATGTTTCTTCCCCGCTCACTCGTAAAAATTCAATATCTGTCTCTGTCTGTCTCTGTCTATGGCTCTGACTCTGGTTCTGTCTCTGCCTCTGCCTGTCTCTGCCTTTGTATCTGGCTCTGCCTCTGGCTCTGTCTCTGGCTCTGTCTGTCTCTAGCTCTGTCTCTGTATCTGTCTCTGTCTGTCTCTGGCTCTGTCTCTGTCTGTCTCTGTCTGGCTCGCTCTCGCGCTCCTTCAGAAACAATGGCCCCGTCCAAACTCACTAGCACGTTAGTGGTAGTTCCTTCTAGTTTTGGCCATCATACGGCTATGGTGGGTACGCTCTGAGCTTATATTTTACCGTGATACTTTCCCTAAATTATTCTTAAGCCTTTCAGCGCGGGGACCGTCATTAGACGTAAACGACTCCCGCACTAAAAGGAATAAGCAAATTGTTATGACCGTCGACCCATAACATAGATATTAAAATGAAGCAGAAAGAGCTAACTAAGCTATTTGTGATGATTTCAAATTGGAACAACTTTTTGGTCTCCATGGTTGATACGCAAATATTTCAGCATTGTGTGTTAAACCATCTAGACATTAATGAATTATTATTTATTTGGCCAACGTTCTAAGGTATGTGGTCCATCAAAAGGGAATATTTTTAATCAGTTAGGTGAAACGTCTGACCTGTTTTTAACTAGGCAATGTTGATGGGTTGAATCAGATTTAAGTTCTAAAGTATATTTTTTATACCACTCCATGACGGAGACTTATTACTGAGGTCACATAGTGAGGGCACGATAATACTGCAATACATGTTTCAAATAACTGTTATCATTATTACATTTAGCTATAAACAAAAAAATACATATTTGTGAATTAATTTATACTATTCGCCTTCTGTTTTGTGAGTAGGCCCATGGTTTATCCTCTTCCAGTCTGTGACGACTATGCGTTTCTGAGGGCAGTAACAATCTGTTCAATTTGTCCTTGTATTAAGACTGATTAAGGCAAAGTGAACACTATTATCATCGGTTGTTTAGATTAAGTTATTATCGCCTTTATCCAAGGTACCATTTATAATTTACCAAAAAGTTTTGAAATAGCATTATGTTTATGTTTATAATAATATTTGAGGAACTATAGAATGTATAGTGAACTTGTTTTTTTTTCAAAAAAGTCGAAGATACATTGTGAACGCGTAATCCCAGGTACCACTAGTCCGTATTACTCATACTTTTGTATGTAGGCACTTACCTGCCTGAGTACGAAATGAAAAAGTTTTGGTCATGGCGCAATGATTTTAAGTGATTGTCAATTAAAATGCTCGGCAGAGATGCATTCGTTTTCGCCTCATAGGGAAAACACATCTTATTTTCATTTCAACAAGGGCTCATGAGCAACATATTTTCTGTATTTTACTTCTGTGTACATATAATAGTATTCTATCGGGTGGTAAAAGTGTAGAGGGTAGGCCTACTATCATGTTTATTAATAAAATGTAAGTATTATAATTTAGTGCTTTGTTTACAATTGTACCGGAATTATATAATGGTAGTTGTTATAGCTACTAGATAATTTAATAATGTACAGACTAGAAGTAGGTAATCCTTTTGTGGATAACTTTTGTGTTACTCTGCGACCATGTGAACACATTCAATTATGAAGTTAATGATGAGATAATAATAATTACGAATGTTGCACTTGCATTTATTAATTTTTAAGCATGAAAAAAATCATATCACACATAAAATAATGTCGATCTTGTTTATGTTTCTTATACAGATAAAAAAAAATAGCCAGTGACTTTAAGTGTATGATAGAGTGTTCATATATATTCTTCTAAAACCACTGGCATCGCGCTGAAAATAAAATAATGAATGGATCAACATAATTATTTTTTTAATATGTTCTATTCGTGGTGATCAAATTCGAAATTTGCATTTAATATTTTGATAAAAAAATTACAATATGATAACTACAAGAACTTAAATATTTGTTGGGTAACACATTAATTAGGTAGATAGGCATACTTACAATTTTATCTCTCATACACTACTGTATCATGTGTATACGGGGCAGTCGTGTCGCTGTACCTTTATCCTGTACAGAGAAAACAAAAACAAATATCACTATAGCATAATTTAATCATTACGAGAACGCAATTCTGCTACGTAAGTGTACTGTATAGCAATACCGATTTATGTTCTAGTGCTCATAGCGCATATTTTGCACAAGATATACTTTAGATTACCTTTCTCAGACGTGTTGAAATAACCCTGCTGCTTTTCTGCGGTTTAAATAAGAAAGGTTGGAATAGTTATTTAACCCAGTGGATTTGGTGTGGATTAAATACGAAAATATTTCTATAACCAGCTGTTTTTCTGTAGGTTCAAGAAGGTTTAAATTGTTTAATAGCCCAGGTGATTTTCTGCGGGTTAAATAAGAAGGTTGGGACAGTTATCTAGCCCGGTGTATTTGTTGTGGATTTAATATGAAGATTGGAAAATCGCTCTGTAACCCAGCTGTTTTTCTGTGTGTTAAATAAGAAGGTTGTAAAATTATATAACCCAGGTGCATTGTAGTGGGCTAAATAAGAAGGTTGAAATATGTCTGGGTGTTTAATTACGTGTAGGCATAAAGAAGGGTGGAATTGTTGTTTAGCCCGGGTTGTTTTCTGTGGGCTAAATAAATATGTCGGTTGAAAAGTTATAAAACCTACTTGCTTTTATTTGGGTTAAATAGATTTTCTGTGGGCTGGAAGCTACGAAGGTAGAAATAGGTATACAGTCTCTATAACCCAATTGTTTTATGTGGGTTATATAAGAAGGTTTGTATTGTTATTTAGCCGGGATGTTTTCTGTGTGTTAAATATGTCGGTTGAAAAGTTATAAAACCTACTTGCTTTTATTTGGGGTGAATAGAAGGTTCAAATAGTTAAATAGCCCACTATGTGATTTTCTGTCAGCTAAATAAAAAGGTTAGGATAGTTATCTAACCTGGTGGATTTGGCGTGGATGAAATATAAAGGTTGAGATAGTTCTATATTACCCAGCTGCTTTTCTGTGGGTTAAATAAGAAGGCTGTAAACGTTTATAACCCAGATGCTTTGTTGTGGGCTAAATACGAAGGTTGAAATAGGTATATAGTCTGGGTTATTAATTGCGGTTAAATTAGAAGGTTGGAATTGTTATTTAGCCCGGGTTGTTTGATGTGGAAATAGTTATTTAGCCTGGATGCGTTGTTGTGGGTTAAGTAAGTAGGCCACATAGATTGATATAGTTATTTATTCCGGGTGATTTTATCTGCGTTGAAGACGAAGATTGAAATAGCTCTATGACCCACTTGTTTTTATGTGGGTTATATTATAAGAAGGCTTTTATTTGTTATTTAGCCCAGGTTTTTTCAGGATTTGAAAAAAAAACGTGGGGGGGGGGCGGCCCTCAAGTTTTTTGTTGATATATTTAGGTCAATTTAGGTGGCTTTTTAAAATAATGTGGCGAAAAAAGCGGGGGAGTCCCCCCCTCCCCCGCCCTAGATCTGCGGCCGGTGTCACGCCATATTAAGCATCCCTTCGATATTAGGCTTCCCTTCCGGTTCTGCGCAAGAAGGTACCTATTGTGTTATTTATGTTATAAGGCCTTGGAAACAAAAAATATAATTAATATAATTATGTTATATATAGGGCAATTTCACGTAAAGGGCACACAAAAAGTCTCATAGCATGTCAAAAATAAAAACCTTCCATGTATGATAATTTCACAACTTTTGACAGCGTGATGTCATTCCCCAACATCAGTTAAATTTCCAGAGCTTAATTATTCCCATGAATGAAGATATTGACTTGTGAAATGTATGCAGTTTTTGCGTGTACTGGAGGGGACATTTGTTTTAACAATCATTAGTCTCTGCTCAAATGCTAATAATGTAGGTGATTTGAAAATCCTAACCCCTAAATTTGTTTTTTTTTATTGTCGTGTTTCTAAAGGGAAGATCACTATGTGTTGTACCCGTATTTCACATGTATATAGATTTGATATTCATTTGAAATGTGACAAATGAAATTTTGCAATACACTCAAGTATGAATTGTACAGCATTTACTTTGACAGCTCAACAAATTAGTGCTCTGACATCAGCTAAATATACACATATAGCTTGAATACTATATATGACATATTTTGTGTATTTTTACAGTGATTTTTCATGCGAATCCTCTGCACAATTATATGTGTGACAAACTGTACTGGAGGGGACATTTTTTTACCGGTTGAAATAACAACATCACAAGTACTATAAATGCATACTTTAGATCAGTAAAACATGATATGTTGCTCAACATTTCATATTCTAATTTTGCTCCAATATATATTGTTATTAATCAACATTTTGTTTTCAAATTGAGCTGAAGTAGCATAATTGTATAAACTTTGCTAAAATAAAATGATGTTTAAGTGGTTTATTACGGGTAAAGGCCGCAACTATTTGTCTGCATCGTATTAAACACCATCAAGAAAAAACAATGGAAAATAATTTTGATTTTTATGACATAACTTGGACAATGTCACGGTGTTCAAGCTAATATCATAAAATGTACTGGAGAGGACATATTTTTTTTAACAACAATAACAAACCTGTAAGCATAAATGATCACTGAATAATTCAACTGAATAACAAGTAAACTACTAGAAAGAGATAAAATAGCATCATCAGTCATAGTTTACAAACATCTACATTACTATTATTCCAATATAACCGCAGAGACAGTTAGTGTATCCATTCCAACCCCCTCACGAAAGTCTAGAAAGCATTTTGTTGGCACATCCTTCCCTTAAACCTGACATTTTGTTTTATACTATAAAACAAAATGTGAGGTGATAGGTATAAAACAAAATGTGAGGTTTGAGGGAGGGATATATATGCCAACAAAATACTTTCCGGGCTTTCATGAGAGGAGTTGGATAAATTATAGTACTGGGCTAGGTATCTGGGATGCATTGCCTGATATCAAGCATATAGTAAATAATGGGCAATAGTCAGCCATCTTGCATTTGATAGAGTTGAAATTTGTCAAGGTATATAAATCAAAACAACCATTTTCAAATGCATATACCTCCCTTATCTTCACTTCATCATGGCTGTTAGGAGCATAAGCTTGTTGTAGGGTCTAGCTAGCTAACATACCGTAGTTTGCTAGATATCAGGCATATTCAATAATTAAATAATTGCCGCAAGTCTGCTATTTTGAATGTGATCAAGTTCAAATTTGTTAGGTCACAGCTGTCACTCCCTGAAATCTAGCATTTTCTTTTTACTTTGTTACTTAGTTGTAGTGTAACTGTTTTATTATGCTAATGTACCGTACACAATATATTTATGTACAGTGGTTTAAAAATAATATTAACTCCAGCCGATCTTGAGCTTATATAATTGGATACAAAGTTGTGTATGTAATGGTACATATAATTAAAAAAATAATAATACATACCTCAAACTGAATACAAATTTACACGCATGCATCAATAGCCCTACCATTATTTTACACCAAGCTACGTTTTTACTACGGTAAAGCAATTACTGGTTAACTATTTTAGTATGGTACAAATAATAATTTATCATGTTTATATAACAATACCGTTCTCTCACTCCAGCCTAGGCCTATATCTACAAATCTGGGATATATTTGTATTCATAACAAGACCTATTAAATTTGATTTTTTTCATATATCCCGATAATCGGCTATTTTTAATTTGCCAAAATATCTCCCTGAAACCTCACATTTTGTTTTAGCATAATAACCTTTGAACTATCTGGCACATTTTAGCAGATATCACATATATTAAAGGGACCCCTTGGGATGAGACATTTTCAATGTTGTCACTTTTGAAAATTTAATTTATATGAAGCTATATAGCCTACTGATCTTAACTGAAAATACGAAGAAGTCAAAAAACAATTTTAAAGCACCGAAAAAGAGTGAAATAGTTGTATTTCCAGGTCGTATATTGCCATGTAAACAAAACAAGTCAGCAATATTCAGCACTTTACATCACATATTCCCACGTATCAGACGGTAAGATCAGAGCAGTCGCCGCTAATTGGTCTCTTATAGTCAGGACACGGGAGGACACACCTGCAGCACTGATTGTCTACCCAACGCTGGGCCGATGCCATCAGCATGTGGCCCAATGCTGTGAAAACATTCAATCGTCCTTCAGGTATACAAATCGTTTGTTTGGGTTCCTTCTGGTTTCATAAAAATGTTGATTAAAAATATTTGTAAAAATCTAAAAACTCTGAAAAAAATAAAATCTTGATCTGGGTGATACACTACTTCATTACAAGACTAAAAACGAAAATTGATGTCATCCCAAGGGGCTGCTTTAAAGTAGGCCTAAACATGACGTCATTATGCCAATTCCTATTTTATACCGGATGCTATCGGCGGTAACAGCAGTTAAAATCCAGTATTCAACCATTGTTATTATGCGACTACATTTTTTGCCTTTATTGGCCCATTACTGGTCCAATGCGGAATATAGATCATAAACTGTATTGGCTGAAAACAGCACCAATGTGCAAAACATAATGATAATCAGGCCCAATTAAACCATTTTATTGGGCCAATACTGTGATGTTATCTAGGTAATTTTGAAATTGATGAGAGTTGAAATTTTTCAGGGCATTTCCCTCGATCCTTAAAACCTCACATTTTGTTTTCTTATTCTATGGTCTAGCTGTCTGGCAATATTTGCTGTAGTAGTAAATCTATTCGGCACAAAAGGTATTTTAAGTGACATTGTAATACGATAAAAACGTTGTAGTCATTTGATGAGATGAATGATGTACAGATGATGATGTGAGGGTGGGGGTGATAGGGCATGGTGGGTTATTGAGAGCGTTTTCCTTCGCTCGCCCGATAAGGGGTTCTGGGCATGTCTAGGGGATATACCCCCAGATATGGTCAGACGACCGGAGACTTGAGTTTTCCCTGTGCAATTTAATGCTGAAACTCTGTGGAATTTTGCGCAGCTCCGCTATCCTCGGGTCGGATAGTCCCCAGAGTAACAAATGGAAGGATAACTCCCTCTGGGTAACTCCATTCATCCCACGTGAGAGACATAATGTCAAACACGCTATTGCCGGTTATTTAAGGCTACCACAGCCTACATCAGCGCCAGCACTGATGCGGGTGCTGCATCGGCTCCGCTGTTGAGCGGAGGAGCCAGGGTACGCCACTGGCAATCCGCCCAAAGATTATGGCCAGATACGAGGAGGCTGCAGCTGCCCTTGGATGATGGCTGTAGACGGCAATATTTGCTAGATATATCAGACATAATATATATTTTTTAAAGTAGATAATAAATGGCAGAAAGTTGGCAATTTTGAATGTGATCTGAGTTGAAATAAGGTCTATCCCTCCCGGAAACCTCACATTTTCTTTTATATTAATTGTCTAGTTATCTGGCACTGGATATGAAGCATGTTAAGTTAAATAATGGACACCAGTTGGCCATTTTGAACCTGATAGATTTGGAAGTTTTCGAGGCATACATGTATATTTTATGAATATAACTGGTATGCTGGTAACACTTTCTCAAACCTCACAATTTTTTATAGTTATAGTCTAGCTATATCAAACGATCTGCTTATCCTTGCCCTCCTTAAAACCTCACATTTTATATTATATCCATTAATTGTCTGGCTATTTGGCATGGTTTGCCAGATATCACTATCAGGCATAGTGAATTAAGGCCATACAACGCTGCGCCAACTTGAGCATTGTAAGATCCTACATCATGTGCCAGTGACATGTGCGCTATCAACTATTATATATCTGGGGGCTGGGGCCATGTTATAAGACATGTTATATCCTAGCATATAACCTGTAGTGAAACCACCTCCTGAGTGGATAATGAACAGGGGCATTAGATAGTATGTAGTTCTCATTTCTGGTCATATTTTGAAAGTCAACAAGACATTTAAACTCATTTTTTGCAATGGAAAATGTATATGACAATCATACATTTAAACTTTAAAATCCATTTTAAAGTAAGCGGGTCATCATGGTTCGCTGAGCGAACATTATCCACTCATCCGCATGTGCAGCATCGTCAAGGTCCACAGGAGTGGGGCCGCCAAAGCGAAACTATTATGGTTTGGTGAAGCAAAAGGACCCAGCTGCTACAAACACATTTTTTTTTAATTCAAGTAGTCTAGTAGATTGTGTATCGGTACAGACCGCTTAAATCGCTTGACAAGCATGAAAAATACCACAAGTTCTATACCTGAGTAATTACACTTTTAGTGTTACATACGTTCTGTCCCCTCCAGTACGCAGTGTACTGGCAGCCTATTATAGACAATATAGAGCACATTTGTTTGATGATATATACACCATTAATGTATATATATTGTACTAGTAGGTCTTGTAAGTCAGAACAGTGAAGAAATCACATTAACATGCTAATATTGATTTAAAAATGAACAAAGGAAACACCCACAAAATATTTCTTGGTTACAACTTATCCATTAATGAAATACATATGTATTTTTAATAAATATCAATTTGTTGGTGTCTAGTGGCTGCCGTTAACGAAGGCTTTATTATAATAATAAATAATTACCAATATAGATAAGTAAATTACAAAAATTATGTCTTATCACACAAATAATACTAAATATTGATATTATGTACTGGAGGGGACAATTCTAATTTGACACTATTTTCATCTAAAAATGTATAAATATGTGGTTGTTGTAACATGAATTTCCAATTAATATCCACGTGGGGGCTTTTAACGGAAAATACTTTAAACTCAATAACTACACATAAAATCGGATTTTGTGACTCGATTTTTGTCAAACATGTGTCGTTTAAATCGTAAGACCAATAACCATACCACAAATAAAACTTTATTTGTGTGTTAGATGCATATTTGGAATAGAAAAACCCTCCTATGAAGACAATTCTGGGATGAGACTGCAAAATGTGTTGAAAATAACATAAATACCACCGATTCATGAAGAAATAATTGACAAAACTTTATAAAATTTGGTCTGTTGTTTCCCCATACAACCCTTGTTAAAATAAAAAATGTTTCATATAAATATATAGCAGTATTTGCTAAAAAATTGTGTAAAGTTTCAATTTTTCCTAAATGCACCCTTTATGTGAAATTGCCCTATAATAAATATTAAATCTAGTTAGATTAGGCATCCCTTCGCCATAGTGTAGCGTGGCGTGTTCAGTGAGAGTGCATACAGAGCCAACACGCCAGCACCCTGGCAAGACCTTGGCAAGCCGTTGTCAAATTAGACATCCCCTTAGTCACAGTGTGGTGACAGTCCTGGTTGGGGGGAGTTTAATATATCTGGCTGGGCAAGTCGTTACTAAATTTAACATCGCATAGAATAATAAATTGTAACTGAAACTATTAGCAAATATGAAAACACAAAATTATCAAAATTCAGCGAGCGTTATTATACAAATATTTTAGCAATATATCATGTCGATTTTTATTTGATTTTAACGAAGCATACATCCACATAGACTTCCCGTCATCAATGAATATATATCTATATTTATTCTACCTATATTTGACATTCCAAATAGAAATATCGCATTGTTACAGCAATATAGTGCACTAATGTGATCCAAACATATCACATATTAATAACGTTTTCATGGCATGACACTAAATAGATAAATAAAAGAAGATAATTAACGCGTACTTGTGTGTTAGTAAGCATCATAATAATCAGCGTTGTTCGCATGCATTGTTATACATGTATTCTAAGCCAGTTTTAATTCTGACTTAATTTTTTTTTTTTTAATAAATACTAGTATTTAATAACATGTTTAGTCCCCGATATCACAAAGGTTTGCTATTGTTAGTCACCCCCCCCCCCCCTCCTAGCTCACGAGGTGTTGTTTTTACTGTACCGAAGAAAGAACAAAGATGTAAAAACGATAACGATAACGATAACGATCTTTTTTATTATAGTGACCTGTGTTACAATGATTTTGTTACATCAAGCATAAATTAAACAGTTTTAACACCCAGCCCAATGGGCTTATAAGTCACTTTAAAATATAATTATAACTTTTTGTACTTGTAAAAAATACAGATTTGGCAACACACTGAGACGCAGTAGCACTGGAACCATTCCCAAGTTGGCCAACCTGAAGAAAAAAAATTCAATACCCCGCGCCTCAGCGTATTTATATAATATTTCATATAGACATATATATAGTATATATATATACAATATTACATTGCTATTATAAATTTTATAAACATGAAAACTCGTAATCAATATAATCTGTTGAACATTTTATGAAACATACAGTGCTTCTCGGCGTTTTTGAAATGCTTTATGTATATATTTAGCCAGTGGACGGACGGCCTGTTGCATAAGAGCATTCAGCTTTGCTACATTATCACCTACTAAATTGGACAAATATATCTCTAATAAATTCTGCCTCTCTATATTGTATTTCGGGCAATGTAAAATAAAATGAAACTCATCTTCTACAGACTCTTGATCGCAAAACATACATTTTCTCTCACTGAGTGGCTCATTTTTGAAACGACCTGTCTCGACTCTTAGGGGAAGAATACCACACCTAAATTGGGCTAAATAAGATCTTTCCTGACGTGAAAGATTAAAAGCTATGTAATTCTCAGGCCCGTAATTAGTTTTAAATTCTCTGTAAATACGTAGTTTTGGTTTACTCATTACACTTGCATGCCAGGTTTCTGCATAATTATTAAACAGAATAATCCTAGCGTAACTAATATCACACACTTGAACATTATTATAAATATCGAGCTCCCCCATAGATTCAAATATACGGCGAACCTGTGTGGGCCAATCATTTATCTTGGGATTTGAATAATTGCACAAAAATATTTTCTTTGCCAGTCTGCTATTATCCATTAAAATTAGACGGTTCCACAGTCGAATGATTTCCAATTTATGACGATAAAATGTTGGCAACCATCCAACATCACCTTCTATGGCGGGAATAGGCGCAAACTTATACACCCCCATATAGAATCGTAGAGTACGTTTTTGAACAGCTTCCGTTTTTTAATATAGTTTATGGCCCCATACTCCAGCGCAATAATCAGTCACTGGTATAACCCCTGCATTATACAGAGAACTGAAGGTACTAAATCCCATATTTTTAATTGATTTAAATTTGCTGATAACCGAGCCTAAAGCTCTGCCTCCTGCAGCACCTAAAGTCTCAGCACAGGTATTCTTCAAGTATAACTCCAAGATACTTATAATGATCTTCATAATTTAACGGTGTTTCACCAAGATGAAATACATATTGTGACGTACACAAGTTTTTCTTCCTAAAATGCATGACTTTAGTTTTACTACAATTCACTTCCAGGCGCCATTTCCTACACCATGCATATACAATATTTAACATATTCTGCATATCATCTTCAGACTCTGATAACAGTGCTATATCATCTGCATACAATAGTATCGGAACTTTATCATTACCCACAGATATACCATAACCAGCAGCCTTTATTTCTTTAGCTAAATCATTTAACATGTAACAGCGGCGTATATGCAACAAGGCGTTATAATGTCCTAATCTAAATGATTAACCCTAGGCGACCAAGCGGATAAAAATGTATGGCCACAAAATTAAGTGCTAATATATTACATCACCGCATAAATGAATGATCGGAACCAATAATGACATGCAAATATTTATTTACAAATGTATTCACAGGTATCATACAAGTACTCCAACAGTATTAACATAATTATTAGGTATTATTTTATTGCAGTACATTTCAAAGAATAAAATTACATTTATAAATATGATTTCACAGCTTATATATTCACATTTATAGCAGCATATTATAATGCCATCGCAACAAGAATAAATATATTATATACATTCACATATAAAATATAAATATCACAATATAATTGATAATATATTACAATATCCTGTACATTCAATTCAGTTTAATAATGTATTCACATTCATAATATCATATAAAGCTGACCACCACAATATTGAAAATACAATTTTAATGCAATGCAATGTACATATCAGAAGAACAAAATATTTAACATAGTATTATCAACATTTATTTCAAATTGTCAGCATCTATTACATTTATATTATGAAGCGTCTTCAGCGAGGTTAATACATTTTTTATGAAATACATATTCACAGAAACAACATTCAATCATACTCATAGTGGGGTAGTTTGTTGCCTAATACTTTGCTGCTTCCTGGAATGTGTTCCTGGATCCTTTCCTTCGCAAAAACAGAGGGCTGATAATATGGCAAATTAGCCACAATCATCCTCTCTGGATTGTCGTTGCATGTCCATAATTTGAATGTCC